>JBBPLU010000094.1:8965-57397 GCA_038089935.1 Boletellus emodensis | reverse complement strand
ACTGTTTGGTCACCACGTGCCGGGGGGTCCACAAAAGTTGCCGTGCGGTCAGCCGCCTAGAGTTGGTATTTAAAGCTCGACTCACGTTGAAATTGCCCCTCCATCCAGCCTCTTTCCCTTCTTCCCCCCGTTCTTCGTTCCCTTGTCGCTGCCGACAAGGATCAGCTCGCCATCCTCGCCATTTCTCTCGTTCTCCTTTCCAAGGGTGTTACTCCCCCGATACCAACGGACGAGCGCCGATTTCATTGTCATGCGACATAGCCGTGGTCTCACCGTGTGCGGTTACTGCTGGATCGAATGGCGCGAGTGGTGTGATGTCGGCTCTACTTCGTTCCCCCAATCCATCTAGACAAGGTACGCGAGATGTCCCTGCGGTGCGCCCCATTCCCTGTTCGTGTTTCACTTTCTCGCCCCAGCATGCCGTTTGTAATGGTGGCGGCTTGAACCTACGCTTGGATCGCTTGGGCGTGTTTTCTGATCCTCGTCGAACCAGCCCGGGAGGCGGGATGTGGACAAGAGGGAGGGCACACGCGAGATGCGATGACAACCGATAGTACGATTGGCAGAAGTGCATGCCCACGCAGTACGTCGTCCAGTTTCGTTTTCGCTCGTCTCCTTGGCCGCGGTCTACGTGCCTGAAGGGCGTCACGAGTATGTGCGTGCGTGTTCTTTGCCCGATCCAAAGGTGGAGATTTCCTAGGGCCCGGTGAACGGTTAGAAACCATTCGTCTGCGATAGCGGGCGCGTATGGCTGTTTTCCTCCATTAGGAGCATTCTCGGTGCATAATGATGGACACTGGGGACGATGTCAACGACAAAGACTGTGGGTAGCGCTGCGGTGAGTTCAGGAGATCAAGACGATAAACGGACGCCTCGACACACTAGGTATCAAGGCAACACTGAGCGTCATTGATCGACGAGCACTTGTTCCACTGATTTTTACAGGCCTCCTCCCGACGCGCTGAAATCCAGAGAACATGAAGGCGGTTGGTCTGGTGCTCACCTTTTTGCTCGTACTCTGCCACAGAATGCGATGCCCCCCAGGTGGCTCCGACCGAGCAGCAAGCGTCAACGTAGGAGGCGGTCGAGGACTGGTACGAGAGAATTCATCACCGGGAACAAGGTGCGTCCAGCAGTAGTGGGCATGCCTTTGAGTACAATGGCATGCTCTGCTGCTGGACCTGCCTCGTTTCTGTCCGCGTGGGCTATTCGGGTTTGCCACGTGTTTAGCTGCCTGGCTTCTTGAGCAGGTGATCACGATAGCAGAGCGCGCTTGTGGCACGTGCCTGTGTCCATCATCTTTTTTTTCTCACCTGATCAGTTCTGATTAAAACAGTTCCATGACGTTCCTATTGCCATTCTCATGGTACGTGTTAAGGCTGTACTCGCTTTTCGTCAGAGTTCTGCGCCCACAAATAGCGGCGCAGGGAGTTTGCTTGATCCAGCGTCTTTTACTGCTATCACAAGCATCATATTTAAATTGCACATTGCAAGCAAACATACGCCCACCATGTCTCGTTATCCACACGCAGCACGTGTGAGCCCGTCGTCGAACAGGAGATGGTGTGCGTATGGAATTCATCAAAGGCACGGACGTGGTCACGGACTCGCTCTGGGACCTGGGGCGCTCGCCTCGCGTTTTTCTCGTCCCTCCCTTTCCCTCGCTTTGGATGGACGTGCCTGCAGGTTGGTCTTGCAAGATGCGCACGTGCTAATCAGTGTCGCATACAACAGTTTCCTTGCTATGCGATGGTGGCGATCTGGCGCGCGTAAGTCCGTCCTGTCAACGTCACCCCATTGATATAGGGGGGAAGTGGATGGTGTTAGGAACGTGACAACTCAAGGGTCAGGAGAGACGAATGAAGAAGAAGAAGAAAAGGATCGGAGTCTGACACACAAGGGTCATCGATTCATCTCCGTGACATCCGGGCTTGTAGGGTGGCGATTGTGATGACGACTAGAGTGAGGTTCCGACAGGATGGCATGCCACTTTGCAGCAAACGTAGCGAGCGGCGTGCCTCCGTGTCCATCGAATGAAGCCCCGCCGTTGCGGTGTTTTGCGCAGTATGGAGGGAAGAAAACATATAGCGTCATCCGGATATCAAAGTGCTGTCTTTGGTGTTGACGTATGGAGCTTTGTAAGCCATGCCAGCCCCGTGGCGAGTTTGGGTGTCGCACATACAGGGAGGCAACGCAGGGGCGAGCAGGAGTTGGTAGATACCCGGAAAAGGTATCAAGTCCCGAATCCCGATAGGCACGCTCACCCGTTCCAAGCCAGGCAAGGGTCAATGACGCATGAAGTCGGAGGGATAGTTATAAAAATACAAAGGGATATAAAAAAAAAGTTATGAAAAGGACGGGCCAAAGTGTGATTAGTATTTCACTTTGTTTGTTTGTTGTTTGTCCACTTCTGCTCTTGGTATGATTCCTGTCCGGGCGAGTGCGAGGCTTTCGCTGAAGTTCCACTCTCACGCAGAGGTAAGCTATCCTGGTCTCATTCCACGTGATACATCGTGCTCAACTTGTTCGTTCGTTCCTCTATGTATGTACAGTCGTCGTTCTCAGTTTCGTACACTCGATTGGAGCCCTTTCCGAGTCAGCGCTCATTGCCAATCGCCCATCTCTACTATCTCGCTCCACACACACCACAGCGCCCCCGCCGTCCCCCCGCTCAACATTCTCTCTTGCTTAAACATCTATCGTTTATTGTTCATCAGAAAACATGGGTCACCCGAAGATTGGGATCACCATACCATTCACTCATGCAGTAGCCACTCGTCACCAGTACCATCAGGATGACAAGGGTGAGTCCCCTTGCGCGAGAACGTCTTTCCGCACTGCGGACACATCCATCTCAGCAGCCCTAGGTGGATGGATAGGACGTGTCTTATCATGCCTCGCAGCTGAAGATGGGGCGACTGGCAGTGTTGCCACGGACACGCAATCTTGTGGCTCGAGTCTCCTCGGAGACCGTGTGCGTCGCGCAAGTGGTCCGATACGGACTTGCAGTCTTTGAGAAGAATTTTTCCGCAGATGCGGTCTTGGGCGACACAGTGGCAGACGAGGAACCACGGATAGACGTCGACCCTGAAAACAAATGAGCATGTCGTGCGGCGGGAGAGAGGATTCGCATACTCTGAAGAGCTTTGAAATTGGGAAGTCATCTCAGAGTGGAGACGGGTGTTGAGTCTTGGTCACTTTTATATCTGGGACCATCTAACACCGCTGCATTTTTTTCTGATAGAAAAAAGGGGAACGGAATGGAAAAGGAAAAATCCAAGCATGGAAATTCGGAGCCATCAATTGATTGCCGTGTAAATTTTTTGCCTCATGTGCGCCCACACTCACTTGATGGCTCCATTCTACACGCACGATACCCTGGGTACGTCATATTGGTGAGTCCTGTGTAGGGCCTGCACGCATTCGGACTCATGCCTTTTAGTAATGGGTACTTGAAGGGGGCGAATTTCCTTCACAGGACAACGTGCAGGCCGCGAGGCCCAGCCAAAACCGAAGAGGATCACGGCCACGTGATGTGCACGAATGATAATTAGTGGCGCGACCCGATCCAGCCACATTTTTAGGTGCACGGAGGCTCCGACTGGAGCAGTGCTCTGTGGCGCACAAGGCCTCGACACAGCTTCCCCTCTCTCGGTTCCAGGTTCAACGAAGACTGTGGACTCCCCGAGGTATCTAATAATAGGAGTGTAGACTATTTTTAGGCGTGTGCAGGTGCTAATTGGAGCGGTGGCTGACGCTGTTGAGGTCTCTGAGATAGTTTGAAGTGAGAAGACGTGGTTGTAAGGAGCGAGGCACACAGCATATCAGGACGGTGAACGAGGGAAAACTGGTGCGATCAAAATTTCTAGTTCGGATTGATGTGATGCTTTGATAGGGGGGTGTACTGCTTGCCAAGGACATACAAAGACCCAAGGTTGCACTCATCGTGGCCGTTTAGAGTTCGCGTATAACCTCGGTCAGGACCGAATATGTTCCTCGAGCTGCGCAGTTTTTGCTGCCTAGAGTGAGCCCTGTTGAGATTTCAGACGGCACATAGTGAGGACGACCTTTGGGATGCATATAACTGCATTGGTGTGTCGTTATTATCACACAGGATGGCGTTTCCAAGGCTACTTCATTGTTCCGAAAATCCTAATATTCCTTGATCGAGTGTCCTGGTATCGCCATAATAGGAAGCTTGAAGGAGGGGCATGTAAAACTGTGATTGCGATCGATGAGCCTCCATTCCAACATATGACATACACGTGTTGTGGCCTCAACGCGGCCGAGTGACACAACTGGCCCATCCCATAAATATCGATCAATTAGGAGACTTTGTTGGGGATGTGAACTCGCCAGGCTTTTATTTCGGTCACTCTCGCGATGAGCTGTAACCCTTGGGAGTTCTATTTCAGAAATCGTGGCAGAACATGAGGCGGCGAGGAGGGCCTGAAAAAAAAAAGCCCTTGGCACGTGGCGGAGGGCTTGGCAAAACTGGAATGTGAATGTTCGATAGCATGCTACGGGATATCAAGATGGGTTAATCGGGGAGCTACCGGACCAGGGTCGTCAGAGCCACATGGCGTGTCAATCTGCTTGCTCGTGATTTGACATCGTGAGCGACGCAGGTTGGAGGGAATTACAGCATTTGGATACCGCTGGCCACCAACAGGAACGAACGAAGGGGGAAAAAAGCCTATGGCTCGTGGGTTCGCATCCGAATCTGTGATAAACAGAACAGGAAATGGTCTTGGCAAAATAAGGTGAGGGAAACGCACAGACGAAGCGGCAGACGAGTGCATGAGAGGGCCCGAGAAGCCACTCACGAAGATATGTTATCACTGCCTTTTTTCCCCCCCTTGCACGCTGTCTCCCTTCACGTTCCCCATCGGCCCATCCCAGGGTCAGTTCCTTTTCATCCGTTTTTTAACAAGCTTTCGCTGACACTCAGGAACCACCACCTACACAGATCAATAGACTCGCTTATGATACGATAAGAGAGATACGAACCTCTTGAGATAGAGCGGCACTATGCCCCCTACCCTGGAACCACGCCATGCAGCGGATCTAGTATGATAGGCTGTTGTTTTATCCGTCGTGTCATCTGCACGGAGAGGAATTGACAAATCGCCAGCATAATTTCCGCTAAATGGGAACCTGGTGGGGTTGTGCTGTGCGCGTGGCCGGAGACTACTCCCATCTTATGATCAAAGTTGCGTAGGGCGCTCGATAGCCAGTAACGGGGGCATATTTGAAGGTTGATGTTGTGATGCATTTCAGGAAAGAGAGGGGGAGCAGAAAATGATAACGCAAGCTACAGATGAAAGGGAGCGTCGCGAATTATCAGGGCGGCGTGACACTGTGGGTCACGTCATCTGTGCACGGCTCAGCATTACTTACCTGTGACTGCAAAGAAAAGAAAGAAAAGACAAGCGAGGTTTCTTCTCACTACTCACGCTCAATCGCCTAGCATCAGAGACGCCTGCACGAGTTCTGCAACCAAATATCTTGTTGACATACCGCCGAGATCTATGCCCACTCTTACCCCGTTTGCCTGTCCACGTCTTCATCCATTTTGTGGGGTATCTGTGTAGCCCCGGGCACGTTCTCCCAGGGTGAGCGCATGGTATCCTCTGGGCCGAGTCTCCCAAGAGAGGTCCTGTGGACTCGTTTCGGTCAGAAGTAGTCGGTTCAGTTCGAGTTTTTCACTCTCGCGCGCATCTAATACAAGATCCATGCTCACTTCTACTCGACGAGATTTTGTTCGGAATGTGTCATCCAATTTCATAGTATGGGTTGTCCTTCCTACGTGCACGCAAAACGCTAGGACACAGGTGTGGATATGGTTTGCCATGCCACATCATTGTCACGTTCACTCGAAGCCCGTCGCACCACACCAGCGTTGGACTCCAGATGCAGACCAGATCGACGCTAGGGAAGACAGGAGACGAGCCATCGACCTATAAGTACACAACGATAAAGCGACGACCACACAAACGCACTGGCCAACGCACGGGCCAACGCACGGACCAAGAGAAAGGTGTGCTCTGACAATCATATACCATCGTCGTTCGACGGATGGACGATAGTACGTGTATGTAAAACGCGAGAACTCTGTCGATGGGGAGGACGCGGAAATTGGTACGACCTATTCAGAACTGAAAATGGCTCTCCTGGCCCTCTTTGTGCGCGCAGGTCCTAGAGCAGTCATATCGTTGAGCGCGCTTCTATCACGTGATGGTGGCAGATCTGCGCCGGTGATTGCACGGGCTTGGAGCGGGGTCGGCATGCGCGTTTCGCACGCTGTGGGAACATGATTTTTGAGAGGATGGGGTGATCTCCAACATGGAGGCTCGCGGAAGCATGGATGTGCTATCCAGCCAGCCCATGAGTGAGCAGGTATTCGGGAGTCGCGATCACGACGCGCTTCCGATAGTAATATTGCGAGTGGCGTCCCGGAGCCGCCCACAAATCAAACTCAGACTCTTTGGGCGCCAGCACATATCATATATGCGATGGTGATTCAGTCTGATATCAAAGTGTTGTCTTGGAGAAGGTAAAACACGAAATCTGTTGGCCGTCCCAATCTTTTGTGTCAGCCCTTGCTAGGCCAGGGGTTGGGGGGAGAAGGGTCCGCGTATTTCCTGGGAAAAAAATGGACTCGTATGGAATGGTGATCGGATGTTGGTAGATAGCCGACCAAGATCCGAATCCCGACAGGGCACTCCATCGAGTGTGACGTCAGCCAAGCCATGCGCTTACTTAAGTAACCCCGAGGCGTAAAGAGGAGCCTAAATGCGATATTTAAATATCGATTATTGCTGCGTTGCTCAAAACACATATCTCTTTGATAGTATCTGCCAAACCGATGTCTATTCACTCACGCCAACAGAGTGATCGAAAAGGTGTTATTATCGAAGTTCACGACTGCCCTATCCGCTATTACAGTATTCTGTTGCAAATTGGCCAACGTACGCTTGCCATATCGACCCATTTTATCGTTTCCCCCTTCAAATAACTGTTGCTTATTTTCCGTGAAAAATAAAGGACGCGATCAGAGTATTGAACATACCATTACCCGTGCGACGAGGTTTCACCATCTGGGCCCTGGACGAGACACCGGTGAGCGGTCCCCTTGCGAGAGAACGTCTTCCAGCATACAGGACAAGTCCACCTCAACAGGCCAAGATGTACGTTCAAGATATGTCTTATGATGCTCCTCTGCTGAATGAGGGGCGTATAGCAGTCGTGCCATGGACATGGCATCTTATGGGGGTACTCTCCCCGGAGACTATGCGAGACTCGCAGATGCAGAGACACGAGCTTCGGGTCGGTGGGGAGGACTTTGTCACAGAGTTTGCCTTGAGTAACATACTGACAGATCGGCCCAGGTGTCGAGAGGGGAAGGCCGAGCAACCATTGGTCGTGGTTGAAGCTGCAGACGGATAAGCATGCAATAGGAGAGGTAAAGAGGAACGGGCATGCTCTGGAATGTCTTGCCATTGTGAGGCCATGTCAGGAATGGGAACAGAATTCTTGGCAGTAGATCCGATTTATGCAACTTGAAACCGGGGTGCTTCCGGTGTACCAAACACCGTGACCGCAGTAAGAATGGGTCTCGGGTCTTCAGTTGGCTGTCACACAGCCTATTTTCATTGTTAAGCTATCACACTAATGTGGCAGTACTAATGGTCGTCCTGTGTTTCAGGTGCCTGTCCAGACGCTGGGTACTTCATAGCCTCATTAATGGGACCCGGTCTTCCTGAATTTGTACCCAGGCGCAGGGGTTCCCCCCCCCCCTGCTGAGACACGTGCAATTCTTTACTCGACGAGATCACGGACTATCCACATTCAAAGGACAACGTACCAGAAACCGTATTGTATGGCAGGAAAAGATTGCGCCTTCGTGACATGCCCAAATTAATAATCACGCGCTTAACCTGATAGTCACATACTTGGATATGCACTGGCATCTCTGACTTCCCGAGGAACGGCGCTATGCGGTGGTGTAAGTCTCTAGAATGGCCGCTTTTTCGGCTCGTATCTAGGTTCGATGTGCGGGGACAAAGCTTGGATGATTGCAGCCCTTCCCTCACATAGTACCACATAATAAGAATGTTTTTACGCGAGCGGCGCAGGTCCCTGACATAGCTTCGGCTGTTGGTTACGGGTTTGGGACACGTATGAAAATGATCTATCGTCAGCCGGAGCGGCCATATGAGGCCAACCAATTTTGAAGGGAAAGCTCTCGTGGCAATATATATATATATAAATATAATTCAGCAACAACCTGACATTAGTGCATACTACTTACTGTGGGGGCTGGTCAGCTCCAAGGCTGTGGATAGCGTGACCTTATCTGGAGTCCAACGTCGCGATTCCAGGGTGGCGGCTTGTTATCGTCAGCCTAGGGAGCGCTCAGAAAACAAAGGGAGTGACATTTTTGGCGTGCTTGTAATTGTTTACACAGGATGTTTGATGAGATGCCCCCAAACGAGAAGTTCGAAAAGATCGCCACAGGGGGTCAACCCAGACAACTTGGTATTCACATGTGACGGCCCAGGTGCAGCCGGGAAGCCGGGCAGCTGCGCCGTGCCGTTCTACATTCCACTGTGCGCTCATGAAGCTCCAAATGAGCACGCTATTCTGCGTTAGTTCAGGTCCCAGATTATGAGCGCTGCCTGATAATACTGGATATGAAACCACAATTGGGTGGGACGGTGAACAAGATTCCCAGGTCGTCGAGTTGCAGGGCCCAGGGTTACAATCGGTTGTTCCCACCGTTAGCGCGTATCACGCCTCCATCTCCTAGCACAGGTGGCTTCACTTATCATGCGGTAAAAAAAGATGACTCGGGCGGATCTCTCGAGATAAGGCCTAGGACACACCATAATAATGGCCCATCGGCGGTCAGAGAGTACCGCCACAATAGTAACTGATCTATTTGTGACGCTTGTTAGTGACTAAGGATGCGTTCGTTTCGTCTTTGAAAGTTCATGTGATGACGCACTTGAAGCGCAGGGGAGATGGGAATATTGTGGTATGCAAGAACGAGGACAAGTTTCTCACGCATTCCAACCGCATCCCACACACTGTGGAGCGTCATTGATCCCCAGGGCGCCAACTTGGCCCTGTGACTCTATTACTCCCAATCGGCGGAGTCCAGCTCAGAGGCCGGATACTTGTAACATCCCACCCTTTTAAATCCACTTTTTGACGCTTCTCGACGCGCCGTCAGGCATCGGCGGTCCGGATTTCCATTCGTTCCCACTGCGCGCCCTGGAGGCTGCTGTCAACGGTCCCGTCACTGTCCACTCCGCCGTCCAACCCCCCGTGGAAAACACATCTTCATATCCTTCTTGCAGGGTATCTTCGCTCGCGGCGTCCTCGCGCGGCATCTGAGAATGTTGATTCAGGGTCCCCGTATGAGCGCTTTTTACGTCGTCACCGCCGTCACCGCCTGCTAAAGACGGAGACACATGCAGACGCCACGCTTCACCAAGCTAACAGCGATGGAGCCATCTCTATTCTGTGTTTGCCAGCACCGTCATCAGATAAGTAGAAAAGACGCGAGGATGGCGGACATGACGACGGGAATAGATACTCCAGTGCAACAATCCCTCTTCTTTCCAGGAATGGGTTACAATACTGGTTGTCGACAATCAGGCATCATCGAAGAAGTAGGTACGCTTATTAATCCTGCGAGCGTGCTCACTGAACTTGTTGCTACCCTATTCGCTGCTGGGGAAATGCCCTGAAGGTGATGCACCCTTTCCGAACGGATATCTAGTTGATTATGTTGATGAACAGATCGGTCACAGCTCGTCAATAACTCGGAAATTTGCCCGTCTCATCGTGATCAAACGCCCCGTTCCCTTCCCTCAGTTCGCGTAGCTGTCCTCACTTTCCGTGAGAAAAAGAAAACAAAAGCACATCGCAGGGAGAATAGCATACCTTTACCAATCCAACGACATCTCGTTGCTGGGACTCTGAGCAAGGCACTGGTGAGCAGTTCCCTTGCGGGAGAACGTCTTCCAGCATACGGGGCACGTCCATCTTAATAGGCCTAGATGGATAGTCAAGATGTGTCTTATGATGCTCCTCTGCTGAAGGAGGGGTGCATTGCAGTTGCGCCATGGGCATGGCATTCGATGCGAGTAGTCACCCCGGAGACCATGCGAGACTCGCAGATGCAGAGATGTGAGCCTTGCGCTGGTGGGGAGAGGCTGCCCGCAGGTTCCACCTTGAGTGACGCACTGACAGACTAGCCCAGGCGTCGAAAAGGGACCTAGTAACCATTGGCCGGGGTTAAACCTGCAGACATGAGTGTACCGCGGGAATAAGTGGAGAGATGGTATACATCGGGGCGTTTTGCTGCGGTGTGGTCATCTTCGACAGTGTTGAAATGAAGTGGAAAACGTATCTAAGCAGGGCCCTTGAAATCTGTTACCCAAGCAAAAAAAAAAAACGAATGAGGCGTTTCTTATACTCTGCGTTCCATTAGACTTGATGGTGGCGCATTTCTCATTAGACCAATTGTGGCCCTCGGTGGGTTTGTTTTTGTGCAATGCTGTCATCATCTGCTCTCGTGTATGGGGGGGAATCGGGCGGCTTTGTCATGATCTGTTGCCACTTGGTAGGCTGCGGAACCAGGAGGATGGCGATCGCGCCGAGATCGGCTTGTTTTAGTATGTTTTGTTATCTTTTCTTTCGGTAACTGAGACGTTGCTCGCCGAGCTTGACTACGGTGCCTGTTCCCCACCACTCAGTAGGTGAGGCCGATGCCGCGATACTCCACCGGTGCTACCATCACATTTGCTGAGAAGGCCCCTTTCGGCCTGGTGCACGCGCCCAGCGGCCCTGAATCTTTTAAACTCGTTGCTAGGAATATATATGCAGCGGAAGCAGGTGGCGGGGTTGCGAGCGGCCACTTTATCTGATTTCACACGCCCCAGCGATGAGAGAAGCCGAGTATGGCCACAAAGGACCCCGAGGCATCATGATCGCCGTGTATTCGTAATCACCACTCTATCCTAAAATGTTTATTGGTTTCGTTCACACTGCAAGGTCCGGAGAACCAGCTATGCAATCAAACAGGTTTTTTTTCTGCGCGTGCTTCTCGCCCAAGATCCTTGCTCGACGAGGTTATATTTAGAACTCGTCAGATGGAGTTCTCTCCCTTTCAACTTCTGTACCGCGAATCCTGACTGGAGTGTAGCAATTTTTGTTTCGTATGAATAACCCTGACATTCAGTTCGGAATAGCTGAAGGCATGCTTATTTTCCAAAAAAAAAAAAAAACCCCCCCCCCCGAAGGTTTGACAAGGGTGCAAGCCCTTTGAACCCATTCTCGGTCCGATCCTGTGCATGTCCGTTGGTGTCCGTTGTGCGTGAGATCGTGGCATGGCTCGACAATTCAGTGATAGGCCCTGGGGTGGAAAAAAGTGATACCGGGACACCCGGGACAAGTTCTGCGGCGGTAATTTAACGGCCAAAAACGTCCGCAACCCAGAAACGACGGAAACTAAATGACCTTAAAGCATGTTCTTATGTCGCAAAATCAGAGTCAAGATATTGCTGCATAGTGACTGTCTTCTTGGATACGAGCAACCGTAATCGCTAGGCGAGTCGTTCCTTGATGCGATCATTATTGTTAGCACACAGGTGTAGCATGGTTGGGGTAATACCTCGGCGCGGAACGTCAACAATGATATATTCGTCAGATAGTGGCGGCGTCGGAGAGCGGGCTGTTTGGTGCGCAACGGTCAGACGAGTATAGTACGGTTATCATCAGCTTTGTGAGATTCGACTTCTTTGGTGCACCTTTGGTGTGGTTCGTGGGGGGGGACTGAAGATGTTCGTTTGATACCGCGTTCGATCCGGCTGCGATATTCTGACGCAACCAGTCAGTCATCAATCGGCAAAGGTGCGAAAAGCAAACGAGACTGTGCGTGTCGTCTGATTCGCTGGTGATTAGAAAGTGCTAGAGGGCGCGAGGGTCAGACCTAACGGGGTGAGCTGGTAAGCTATGAACAGTAAGTAACTTGTTGTATCGTAAGAATGTGGTGCTTACCTCCAGTCGAATGTAAAGAGACGAGGAAAAGTGCACGCGAGGCGAGTGGATAGCGCATCGTCCGATCATGCCAGATGCGGAAAGAAAGAAAGCAAAAGTATACTACGAACGACTGATCTCCAACAGACGGGTATGGAACAGTCACGGAAATAGGTTTGTTCATGGGATGACAAGGGAGATGGGAGACATCTAGGAGTGACAAGCAAGGATCGGTGAACTTCTGAGGACCTCCAGGAACCACTTGCAAGGGGAATGCCGCCACATCTCCTTCGTTCCTCCCCCTCCCAAATACATCTTCTTTCCCCCTCGTTCTTCTCAACCATGAGTTTGTCTTGATTTGCTTCCCCATCTCTCACGCTCCCCTCTGTTTCACCCCTTTCTTTCAAATTCCGATGGTCTCTTGGCCACTGCCAGCACTAGCCTGGATGTCACGTACTCTCATCATTTTCACGAAACTACCGGCAATGTCGTCCCTCCGACTCTCTGTTAACGACACCTATAGCAATCAACTTCCCCTTCTGGAGGGAGGAACTGTGGACTGGAGGATGGGCACGTCAGCAGAGTAACACGACCGGCGGGGATTGGGATAGCACGCACTCCGGATAAAACTCAACCGGAAACAGTCGTGATTCGGCAGGCCAGAGGCGACGCTGCACGATCGTGAAATACCAGATCCCTCTCCATCAAAATGAGAGGATCTAGAGACAAGATAGCAGGCATAGAGATGAGACGTCGAAGTACTATGCCCTGTTCCGGGACACACAGCAGGAACCATTTGCTGGCTAGGGAGTGATAAACCATGTCCTCAGGAACCCGCTGCAAAAATTCGGGCAGTTAGGGCGCACGTCGTCCCATTTTAGACGTATCCGAGCGTACCTAGAAGACGGAAGACCTACTTGGAGGTCTGAAAAGATTCTAGATCTCCCTAGCCAGACTTCAGAGTGACGGCGAATTCTTGCAACCACGAAATGACGCGTCTTTGGCTCCCGGCCAGGGCACATGAGAGAGGCTCATTGTCCGCTTTCGGCAGGCTCCATTCCGCTTACAGCATGCATGGGTCCTGCCAAGCGTGCGTTCGAATAAGCGCCACCACCATATCACAGAACTCCGATCAGCTCACGAATCAGCCATAGAAATATGAGTGCAGCATTTAGCATCTTCGTCATATTTGCGCTCTACTGCCAAGACTAGTCTCTTGAGAACATTATTGCTAGCAATAACGACGCTACACTTGGTATAAGCTGATCCAGACAGGTGGGAGTGTAAAGGCTGTTTACCTGAGCCTGGGAGACGCGGCATGAACGTTGTCCGAGTATGTGTTTTGTTCGGCGGTCCAGGGATGGAGGTTGCCGAGTAATGTGATGATAGAATACACCTTCAGCCAACGACAACTGCATTGAACTGCGGGTGATGTGTCAGTGATCGGAGAACCGGCGACGGGGCATGCGAAACAGAAGATTCTAATAAGCTGCCCCCAACTTGGAGTGAGTTCCACGTTGCGTCGTCGACCTTGCACGAGAGCACCTTCGTTCTTGTCTTCTTCATCGTGCGGGCCGCCGACCGTTGACCATTGTGCCACAAATACATCCCCGCGCGAGCTGCTAGATTGCATAAATGAGCAGAAGTGTGATGATGTGAACTCACTTGCCGAGGATGATCGATGACCAGCACCTTGTGTGTGTTGTGGACCTGAGTGTTCACTTCTTTTTTTCGAGGTTCCCACGCGACGCAATCATCTGAGCACTCGCAAATCGATTCCCACAGCGCCCCGCCTGCGGAGTCTGGTTATATCAAATTGCTCTGATCAATCGGAGATTTTCGTACCATCCAACACCCCCTCCGACGCCAACGGGCCAGCCTGATTCCCACCCCCCGTTTTCGTTTCCCCCCTTCTTGCAACCGAATGCCCTAGGGATGGCACGCCCGCCTTCCCGTCGCCATGGTATCCACACTCTGGATAAGAAAGAAACGTCATCTCCTCGAAAAGGCATCGCAGCACGCGCGCTTCCTACGAGTCGCACAGTACTCGTAACTCGAGGACGCCGTGCAAGCGCTCTCCATCGCAGTCTCCGTCCTCACTTGCTAGAAACACATGTACGAGACGTCACATTTCGCCCGTCAACGACAATCCCCCTCCTGTGCCTGTGAGCAGATAGGAGGAGATGATGACACGGCACATACTTGAAAGAAACGGAATGTCCCACGGATATCATCGCCGCTCGCTCCGACAGGCACGGGGAGGCTAACGCGGATCAAATCTCCTGCCATCACAGAAGTATGCGTCCTTATCAATCCTATCAGGTGAGAAAGCGCCATGAAAGTCCTCATAACGAACACTATTCTAGATAGTGGACAACAACAACAAATTGAGTGGAGGTACGACGTAAGTCATCGGCGCTGCTGAAGGATTGTGCGTTTCATCATGGCCAAACATGTACGTCTTCAACATTTCATTTCATTCCATCGGGGTGACTAGCGTTAACTTCCTGTTAGACGGGAGGGAATTGAAGAAGAGTCACGTGGATATCGTCATACCTTTATCCATCCAGCGACATGTCGCTGTCGGGAATCTGGACGAGACACTGGTGAGTGGTCCCCTTGCGGGAGAACGTCTTCCAGCACAAGGGGCACGTCCATTTCAGCAGGCCCAAATGAATAGTCAAGATGTGTCTTATAACGCTCCGTTGTTGAAGATGGGGTGCGTGGCAGTTCTGCCATGGACATGCCCGAGTCTGCCTCCCGTCTCCCTGGAGGCGATGTGAGCGTCTCAAGTGCAGAGATGCGAGTCTCGGGTTAGTGGGGAGAGTGTCCCCGCAGATTTCTCCCCCGGTGACACAATAACAAACTGGTGTTGGTGTTGGCTCAAGAAGGTCGAGTAACCATCGAGTGAGATGGTCGATTCTGCGAGTAGATGAGGGCGCAAAAGGACAAGGATAAAAGGGATGGGCATACTCGGGCATTTCTTGCCATTGCGTAGCCATGATGGAATGGGGACAGGCGTTGGGTCTGTGGACGCTTTTAACTTGAGCTACCCTGTCCTCATTGGGCACCGGAGTGACAGATATGTCATAATTCCTGGGTGGCTGGTGCCTACGGTGGCGCTCGTTACCTTTTCCAAAAATGACCAGTCTCTGTACGTACGGAACCACACCCGGCATGTATTCCCCTCTAGATACGGCATGTCCGAAGAGTGGATGGCTAGCGGTGCCCACACGGGTCCATGTCCCGCCATACTAGTTGAGGTGGTGGGCTTTGAATACGTCGTGCATTGTTACCGGACAAATCTCATCTCCCTAGCGTGCGCCGCACTAGAAACGTCGACACAAGCCTCGGAGGCTGGTAGTAGCAGATGCACGTACCATATCTTCATCGTTATCTTTTTTTGTCGGGAGTAAAGAGGAAATCTTAAGCGACAGCGAGCAGAATACGAGGCGGGGCTCCTATCAATGATCAGACGCGGCCAAACTTTGCCGCACGCTTGTGCCGGAACAACCGTTATCATGGGGGGTCGCTCGAGTCGGCGTTATCCAAAAACCTCGGAGCTTCTAGAAGCCGGGGAAGGTAACCCGCAACACAAAGGAATTATGCCGTTTTGAAAACGAGAATTTTGGATGTTTATTTCTCCGTTTTCTCTGTTCGGCGCTGTAAATTCTTGTGTGCAAGTCATCATCCCTTGTTACGATGTACGCATGTTTGCTCTCCGAGCCCAAAAAGAGCTTGAAGGTTGGCACAGCCCGAGTGGCAAACAGCCAAGAGACAACACTGGAAGGGTCACTGTGTTTGGAGTGCTCACGGATTGACAGATCTGACATGAAATTTAACGCCCATGCGCACTTGGAACGGGTATGGGCAAGACTACGATGGACAAGGGTCCCTTCTGGTTTTGTGATGTCACACGCTGCGGCCCAACTGCAGTGCGGAAATAAAGATGGGCTCACCTTCCGCGCTCAGGCGTCTACTTGGGCAGGAGAACTTAGTTTCGATGACCCGGTCCGGGCACCATCGCGCTCGATACATGCTGTTGAGGACAAGTGGACGCAAGAACAGCCTGGTGCAAGACAAGTGGTGGGAAGGTAGAGAACCTTAGTAGAACGCTTGCACGGGCACGCCGAGTCGCCACGAAACAGTCCAAAGAAAAAAAGCGGCCACTGGGCTCACCGCAGTTTCCCCCACACTCTCTCACCGAAGAAGGGGTAGCCAATCAAAGCAGGCAGAATGACTACTTGTGAGCCTCATGGGGATCAACTCCAGGTTTGGTGTTGGCGTTGGCGTTGTCCGACCTCCAATCACCAGGGGAAAACTTATTCGGTCTCTTGATCCGCCTTGCGAATTGGCAACCTGTAGCACAGGATGGATAAGCATGCTCAACTTGACCGACAAGGGTCAGTCGTCAGCGAATAGGGATGCTGGGCGACAACCGAATAGCGTAATACGGCGTCGAGCCCGTTGTGAGAGCTCCGGAGAGGAGACCTTGGCTCTTTCACAAGGGGGCGTCCCTCTCTCCACCTAGACGCTCTGGTCGGAGAATAGCTGACTACGGTATACTTCAAGCTTAAGCTTCGCTTAAACTATGTAGTACCTCGGTATTCTCCGCGCCTCTGCTGCCCTCATGACACGTGACCTCGTTCTGCTCTGCACCGCCACACTGTTCGCTGTTTAGAGGCAGAATACGGGACCAGCACACGTCACAAGGATTGGAAAAAGCACAATTCAGAAGTCCTTCTCCCGTATGAGGCCACAGCACGCCTCCCATTCTTCTCACTTCCCTGTCTTCGTCCACCATCACTCTCCTCCCCACGTTGCTAGCCCTCGTGTTCCTTCCCCTGTACTCTGTGCCGTTCCCGCGCCTTCGCCACTGTCATCGTGGCTGGTACGTCTCAGCAGCCACGGCGATCCTCCTCAACCAGATTCTGAGCGTCGACATGAAACATGCACTTCACGCTCGTGATAGTGTATCGTCAATGAACGTGCCATGCTAGACGGCGTGTGCGTATGTGAGACATCGATACTCCGCCGATCAGAAGAATGCAAGGACACACCATCCAGTTTGGAAACCAAAGTATTCGTGCCCTATGACACATCCTGGTCGGCCCGCGAGAATCGAACCTTGGAATCTGGAAAGAAGAAAACCAGCGACAGCCGAGAGAGCATCAAGAAAGCGTGGTGACATGTTGGTGTCTGGCACTGTCTGCAAGGAGAGAATGGTAAGGCGCAGCTGCAAGCAAAGTCTGGAACGAGTTCATAGGGAATATTAGCGCCTGTCGAACGGAGGAACAACCTGGGGTACACACGTCATAGGTGGGCTACGCTCTTGCCTTCGGTTGCGGGATGTGAGAAGGCAAACGAGAGACCCTCAGACCGATTCATAACGTTGTCCGGTTGATTGCTCCCAGCCGTTCAGCTGTTCAGTTAGTCGCTGGGTTGAGTACTGTTTACAAAAGCGCCAGCGACGACACGCGTGGGATAGGCGGAGGTTGAATTTGATACCCGGAAATGGGATCGAGGCCCAAGCGTCCGCGTCAGCTCTGACACAAGCTTCACCACGTTTTCGAGGTCGTGTTCGCTGGCGATCCCCGTCAGGCATCCGGGGGAAATGGATCCAGCGGATGCCAACAATACGCAAAATGAGCCAAATGGGATGTCCTAGTCCTGAACCAAGGTGGGTACGTCGTGTTTCTTCCAGTATCGACTCGCGCGGACACGTATCAAAGTGAGTACTACCCACCGTTGAGATTGTTACTTAGTTGCATGTGACGTACGATTGTCTGGTCACTCATCAAGATGGACTACGTGTTGTTTGCTATGGCCCTCGTCGCATTACGTCGAATGCAGAAGCAGAAGCAGTGGATGTCGGATATACTAGTATGTCCTTAGCATTTCACTGCTGTCGCACTGAGAAAAGTACTGCGTGCGTTACATGGATATCTAGTCGACTAGGTTGGAAACAAATCGAAATTAGTGCCGTTGGTGATTGTCTACAGGCTCTGTGATGCTGCTACACGTTCTGACCCAGCTCGCTGTCCCTCCTTTCTCCGTACAAATGACATTTGTGTTTTTGCCATGCCTCTACCCTTGTGACCCCATTCCACCATCCGCACCATGATGGTGACAGTGGTGAGAGGTATCCTTCCGGGAGAATGTCTTCCAGCACTGAAGGCATGTCCACTTCAGCAACCCTAGATGAACGGACAGTATGTGTCTGATCATGCCCCGACGCTGAAGGCCATGTGAATGACAATTCTGCCACGGGCACACCATCTCCTGTTTAGAGTATCCCCGAAGGCCATGTGTGATGCGGAGGTGAGCAGTCACGAGCTTCGGGTCTGCAGAGAGGGTTCTTCCACAGACACCGTCCAGAGTCATATACAGACAGACTTGCTCGGGGGTCGCAACAGGGAGACTGAGTAGCCATTGGATGAGGTGATCGAAGCTGAAATCTGTCAGTACGCAAAGGGGTGACCGTTGAAGGGGCGGGCATACTCTTGTTGGAATTGCTGGTGCGTGGCCATATTGAATGGATGTGGATTTGAAGGCGGGATTCGATTAGAGCAGGCACACTGAAAGCCTACACCAAAGCGAGTGGGCGACATTCTAATATCTTTTATAGTCCTCCATGCTCCATCGCCCTGGCTGGCAGTCCTCCCCTCATTCGCGTACTAGGTCCACTTTGCGGCCTATAAGGAGGTCACTCAACGTTATCTTGATAGTCTAAACGGCAGTTCCCGCGTACTCTTGCCACTTGAGCGAGGCGGATAGATATTTTCACCGGCAGGATATCCCGGATCCGACTTCCGACAAGCCAGGCTGTGAAAATGCAGTTTTGACAGCTCTGAGAATCCGCTGCCGGAGGTTATGTATATTCCGGCCACATACGACCCTGACGACCGGTTCCATCATTGGGCAACGCCGCCGGTATTTGCCGCGCTTATTTTCCTATAGCCTATCGTAAGTGGGGGGCACGGAAACTGCCGAGGAATTAGAGTGGAGTAGGAATGCCACTGCGTCCCGCATTCCGATATCCTCACCAGTCTAGGTGAGTTCCTTCATGCGGAGGTGCATCGACTCTTGGTTCCATCTTGCCTCATGACCCAGTGGAAGTCTAATCTAGTCGGTAGTGTCTCCCTTCCGCAAGAACCATAGTGCCAGTAGCCGATGGATCTCGTACACGGTACACCGACTGAAATCTATCAATGAGTCGTTTACTCGGATTCGTACAATGTTGTTTTCTTGCAAATTGTACAGGTTCCTTGCCCCTCCCTTCAATTCTTCTACTTCTGCACCAAGATATTACATGGAGAAGGTAGGCGTAGAGGGCCAGAAGGACTTGCGAAAGGTTCCATTGAACGAGACAGTAAAAGTTACCGAACTAGAGGTGTTCCCATGACATCGAACTATTTTTTTTCGTAGTAACCACCGGGAGACATCGCTTTGCCTCGCGACGCTTGTGGGATCTCGAGGTTCCGTGGGGCCGCGAGGCCGACCAACCACGGAAAAAACCATTCATTTGGTCGTTCGCGAACCATCGCAAGCTCATTGACTGACCAGGCGCTACCACGACCCACATTACCATTGACATACCCCACATCCTGAAAAATTGTCGGGTGCTGCCGTGCGGTCACATGTTTGTCATCGATTCATTACTTTAGTAATGTGGCAAGAAGGCCCGCAAGCATGGTGTTTGCCGGTGCAAGGTTTCGGCCCCTCGGCCCTGACCCAGGGATTGGACTTGGTGAGAACAATAGCCGATTTGTCATATTGTTATCGGACGCCGCTCACACTACGGTGATGGGCAGGTTCGTTAGCGCCCTCTTGATAACGTTGTGGGACGTCTATCATCCGCGTCCCCGCTCGCTGTCTCTTGACTCTCGACATAATCCCTGGCCAAATTGTAGAGCGTGGTCAGGATGATGCACAAGTGCGATTTCGTTGGATGGGCCTAGGAGGAAAAACGGAGCAGCGACAACGAGTGTTGCTTTCAGATCTGATCAATGGAATCAATCTTTAGGGTCCAGAGTATCCGGAAACTGCCGACCTGCAGGCTGCGGGTCTGAAAATTTCTAGCATGTTGTAAGATGCTTGTTTCATAGAGTCCCTGGATCCAATTCGCCTCATGCCGAGTGGCAGGAGTACCGGAATACCCGTCTTATTTGGGAAGTTTGACGTTGCATGACCTCCTTATGGGCCGCAAAGTGGACCTAGTACGCGAATGAGGGGAGGACTGCCAGCCAGGGCGATGGAGCATGGAGGACTATAAAAGATATTAGAATGTCGCCCACTCGCTTTGGTGTAGGCTTTCAGTGTGCCTGCTCTAATCGAATCCCGCCTTCAAATTCACATCCATTTAATATGGCCACCCACCAGCAATTCCAACAAGAGTATGCCCGCCCCTTCAATGGTCACCCCTTTGCGTACTGACAGATTTCAGCTTCGATCACCTCATCCAATGGCTACTCAGTCTCCCTGTTGCGACCCCCGAGCAAGTCTGTCTGTATATGACTCTGGACGGTGTCTGTGGAAGAACCCTCTCTGCAGACCCGAAGCTCGTGACTGCTCACCTCCGCACCACACATGGCCTTCGGGGATACTCCAAACAGGAGATGGTGTGCCCGTGGCAGAATTGTCATTCACATGGCCTTCAGCGTCGAGGCATGATCAGACACATACTGTCCGTTCATCTAGGGTTACTGAAGTGGACATGCCTTCAGTGCGGGAAGACATTCTCCCGGAAGGATACCTCTCACCACTGTCACCCTGACAGTGTGGATGGCGGGGTGGGGTCACAGGGGTAGAGGTACGACAAAGTCCCAGTCGGTTTTCTTTGTCCATGGAACACAGGCGTCATTCCCGGGGAGGAAGGTGTGTATGTTACGGCGTTGAAGGGAAAGACGATTCCCGGAGGCGCTCGTCGCTGAGATTACGATATGTTTCCGCCTAGGTGTCTACTATGCAGAGGGTAACAGAGCCATTAGCTTCGCGCAGATAACAGCAAGAAGCTAAGTACGAACGTGTGCTTCCGTTTGTTCTGCTCCAGAATTTGGCACAATGATGCTGGTAGAATCACTGCAACAAACCACACCCGCCCCTAACGCGAACGGGCCACCATATAAAATATCGCACGCACCTTTACACTCTCACACTCGTTCGAGTCGGAAATGGAGACACGGAAAGGTTCAAGGCCCATAATACCCAACCAACATGCTCTTGGTAGCTTTGTGAGATTGAGCATACCTCCAGATGCTGCGCACCGTCGAACCTATCCGATGAGCTCGTGACCCCGCGAATGCTTGAGCCTTCGATGGCTGTGTGTGTCGAACGTAATCCGGGTCTTCTCCGGGTACCAAACCAACTTCCGCTTTCAACTGAATTGTCGCTGGCGGCGCTCCAACAGCATTCGCACAACTTAACCAGGATTTATCTTTGACTCTTCAGACTCTTCAGCTTGCTTTCCTGCATCCCATAAAGATGTTCGATAGCCAACGACAAGCATACTCATTTTTCGCGAGCCCAAGTATAAACAGCCCCACCCGCACCTCAACTCAGCGGCCATTTTTTCATTGACGACATTCCACCCCAAACGCGAAACTTAGGCGAGGAGGACCGCTATAGCGCATGATCTGTGTCTGCAATGCTGGCAACTCTCCCGACCCCTCCGTGACTTGACCCTTTCGGTTCCTTGATGTTAAGGCCACTATCATCCCTTGCCACGCTGGGCAGTCAGGATGACGCTCGCTGCGACATCAAGGGCTGCGACGAGAAGGGTCGAGCTTGAAGCCGGAAAGAAAGTGAGAACGACTGCTCTCTTGTTATCCCGTTTTGTGGGTCGTCTCGGCTGAATGATTCTTGGTCATTCAATGGCGGTCTGTCGTCCCTTTCCAACTCTTGCGGTTGGATGTGAGTTCGTATTCATCAGAGAACAAAATCGGTCATCCATCTCCGTAACTCCAAGGTCATCAAAAAGGACTTGAGGTTTCATGTACACCTTAGAGAACGCACAGCCGCATCATCAAAGCGCGTCGGCCACGAAGTCCGTCGCCACCAACGACGGTCCGCCTTCCCCTTTCATTTTTGCTCGTTTGATTTGTATTCGTGTACCACGACCGCTACGTTATCCCTTCTGTTACTACAGACGCTTTATACCTGTCCACCCCATTCCTATTTAATTGTACCACGAGTCTCTTTGTCGCATATAGTATTTAGATACCCGGTGCGCCCATGTAAAATATCATACGCTTACCTGCGTCCTATTCCACCGCAGTTCCCTTCCGATCTCGTTCCTGCTCTATCGTATTAAGTCGCTCAAATCCGTTTCTCGAAATCGACCACGAGCTACCCGTGTCTGCTCTCGTGTTCTTTCGCCACCCATCGCTTACCTAACCCACTCACCCTTACCGCTGTCCCCCACGAACTCGTCTACGTTGGTGAACCCCATCGACCATCAACACCGACTGTATGCAAAGTTATGCTCATTCTTATCAATTTCTCTTTTCCTTGCAACACATTGTGGAACTTGATGTGGGAAAAGACCATAACACAGATCGCAAAGGTGCGCACCTGCTGTCTGGAAATGGTGTCAAATTCCCGTGGATTAGGGACGGTTGGAATGATTGAAGATCTGATCTGAGCGTACACCTGGCCCTTGGATGCTGTTCTGGACACATTCTGGACACGAACCCCATTTTTTCATGGAGAGGGAGTGCTCGACAGCGACTCGGGGTCGAGTCAGTCAAATGGCACTGCCAAAAATGGCGCTGTCTTCTCATTCGTGCTACCATGCATAGTACCTAAGTCCGTCCTGGCATATCCAGCCTGTGGTCGAGCCCCATCATCGCCCTGCTCGCATCCATTGCTCTGTCGTCATCCCTGGTTACAGCGGGCGGAGTGGGCATGACATCTTTCAAGGTGTCAGTGCTGTTTACCTTATAGACGGAATGCGTGCTTCCCCTTCAAGACGTCATTCCGAGTCGCTTTTGGAAACAGACATTTATTTTGTCACGTGGGTTACGATAGGTACAATGCGAAAGTGGAGCGGTATCCTTTCAAACAAGAGGAAACCGGGTTCGTAAAGTTTAACATCGCAGCTGGTGAGTGTTGGTCTGGCTGCCATTGTTGCCCAGGTCTGCGTGTTGACGAGTCGTGGCTTTCATTTCGTGGGCCTCATGACCACTGCATGGCACCGGCCAATTACCGTGACTGGGATAGAATGTCATGTGGGGCCAGACCTTCGTCCACTGTTCAACTGGAACACTAAGCAAGTATTTTGTATCTCGAGGCAAAGCACACGAACAGACATGGGGTGAGCCATGGCGAATGACGGCTGGGGGCACTTATCCGGGTGTGCTGGGCCGGAGGATGTGCTCCGAACACGATCTCATGGGACGACTTTTCTTTAAGTGAACAATTCGGTCGTGCTGTGGAATTGCATCGTGCGCCGAAGGGAAGATGCAAATATTGTGCAGGCGACAAAGAGCAAGTACAAGCTCTGGGAGCTGTCTCGGATTCCAAGTAGGTCGTCTCGTCGAACAAGGACATAGATTTGCATAGGGAGTGCGAGGGACCCATGTGCAGACGAAAGTGATTGATAATACCCCGATCAAACTAGGGTGCAAGTTAGTTCGACTCTGAGGTGTACAAGTTAAGCAAATGGATTAATCGAATATATGACACCCGCCCGCGTGGCTATGGAAGTCTGACCATGGTCAACTCCCGAGAAGGTGCAACTGCATCGCACGGAAAAAGATGTGGCTGATGATTGGATAAAACGCGTACTCCATGATGGTGCTTGATAAAAGGGGGAGTGTTCTAGTGCAAAAACACCCTCGACCCAGAATCCTGTTTGCACTCAAGATGATACCACAACCCCAAGACGAGTGTGCTCACCCTCGTACCTCCCGTCATGAGTGCCATGCTCACTCGTTTTCAACCTCGAGAGCGGTGTTCAATGGTCGCTCGACCGGCCTATCCTGGCCCCCAACCGGTGTGCTATTACAACACCTTAGATAGTGTTTATGGAAAAATACCTTCCGAGGATCCAAAGAGTACCACAGCCTCGAAGGAGACGGAAGACACATGGGAGATTGCATATTAGAGAGCTGTGATAATTCACTCTAACAACTAAACATTGTTCGACATATCTCGCCACGCATCTGGGGATCCTCAAGTGGATGCGACTGGACTGCTGGAGAGTTTTCTCCCGGAAGGGGTCACACCACCACTGTTCCATTTGACACTTCTACGGCGACGGTAATCTGCAAGAGTAAATGTAAGGCCATCCTTGATCACATACTTGTCATTCTTATGAAACATACTGGACGTTCACAGGGGGAAGGACGCTTGCCAATGTACTATAACCATCAAATGTAAGTGGACCGTCGTATGGTATACGCGTAACGGTGGCCAGATCGACAGACTGAGTTGATGCATACACTCACCTCGCAGACTATTCAACACTAGTAGGTCCATCCTGACCAGGGCTACAGGGGCACGGCTGTGTGTATTTGGTCGGGTGATTTTCAGTGACAACAATTTCAGTCGGAGTGCTAACTTTGTCAATAACAATCCGCTTACTTTCGTACTGCTTCCCCAACCCCTGGAGGCCGCAGGCATGTGAGCAAAACACTCATTCTATTTTGGAGAATTCAGTGGAGTTCATAATTCCCAGGCCACAACCACGCTAATTCATGCGAGTGTATTCAATTGATGACACCGGGCCGCAAGCCGCTCACGGTTTCGCTCTATTTATCCGCAAGGTGGTACGTGTTGTCGCATTTAATGCTTGTGCGGCTCTTTATCCGGGAGTCCGAGTCATTTCTGTCCTAGACCCGTGCTAAAAAATTGTCTCATTCAAAACCCTTAATAACCCGCATATCACCGTAGGCAAACGTACCAGCTGTGCTGTCTGGCTTGACTCCACTGCGTTCCTCTCATTGGCCAGCGATCTGTAACCTTGGACTGTGCACTTCCTCGTTTGGTGCCCAGGCAGAGTAATACTAACAATGCGTCCCCTGTGAGGTCATCTGGTCTATCCTCACCCGAGTTAATACCTGAATAGCACGCAACCCTTGTTCGGGTGGGGCCCTCCAACGCCGAGCTTCATATATCTGATCATGATGCACTCTAGGTGCCAGAGATACATTGGGGATCGAAAGTCGGGGTACTGGCGATGGAGTCCTACGACAATCAGAACCAAATAAGGATTGCGTCGACTGATTGAACGAGTATCGGGTCGACAGAGGGGGATGGGCATCTATTGTAAGGCATTTGCAACGGACAAAAATATAGAAGACAAAAGAGAGCGCTCATCACAGCATGATGTTTTTACAATAAAGGGGCGCGGTACCATCCAAACGACTATGTTTAATCCTCTGCCTGAAGAATGTACGCCTTACTGCGGCAGTCGGACGAGGCCGATAAGAGAGGTATATGTACAGGTTGAACTCGCCTTTCATATTTCGTCGACCAAGTTCCCCCGCCCTCGGGGGAGTTATATTGGAGACTTTGCCGACATTTTGCAACGATGAAGACCAGACCGAGGCTGGTCATTGTCAGCTTACTAATTTTCACATCTAGTCGTTTTCCCCAAGTCTCGTTCTTCCGTGACTTCCCGCAGTTCACCGCCCTACTATACAACTGCTTCTCCTTCTCGCCGCGCGTGCGTGCAGGCAATACGTACCACATGCCATCTACGTGCACCACCTAGGTGAATGCCAATTCCTTGATTTTTGAGCCAGCCAGAGGCCAGACCGACGACAACAACCCATTCGTAATGGTGGGTTCTTGCTGCTAGTGGGACTCATGCAGAGTGACAATTGTAGGGGGTGCGATCAGGGAAGGATGATGACGTGGCCTAGAAGATAAGCCGACTATACCTGTCCGTCAATCTCACGTGCCATTGAACTTCCCGTTGCCAACTTTAATCGCTGCTCGGCCCAACAGTCCAATACAAATCACATGTTCCACGGCGGTCAGGATCGAACTGTCAGTCCTGGTTGCATTCTAAGTTGCCCATCGTTCCCTTTCCCTGGGAATGCGCTTATTGGGTCGTTTCACCTAGCTCTCACTGGCACTCAACTTCTCACCTCGTAGCCAGTCCCGATATGTCCTCGGGCTCATTGTTCACCTTGAAATGCCACAATGGCAGTATTCCTGCGCTCAAACGGAATCTAATTTACTGTCTCAATAGCAGATCGGATACTCTAGTTTATCCATAATTCGTGCTACCGGACATCGTCCTCCCCGAATACAACTACCACACACACACGACAACACGTGCTTGCCATCACGGCCCGTCCGGTTCTTTCTTCCCTTTCAAAAAGCCTGTGCCCATATATCAAACAACGGCACGTCGTTGGAAGATTGCCATACCTTTATCCATGCGTTGACACTCCACTATTGGTGAGACACCTATGAGTGGAGTCCCTGCGGGAAAGTGTCTTCAAGCATATGGGACACGTCCACTTTAATAGCCCAAGGTGGACGGAGAGTATGTGCCTTATCACATTCCGCCGCTGAAGGCCGCACGAATGGCAGTTTAGCCACGGGCACGGGTGATTCTTCGTGGAATCGCCCCGGAGATCATGCTCCTTGCGCATATGCTCGGACGCTAGCTTCGGGTCGCCGGAAATAGTTCTCCCACACAGTACGCCGCTAGGGTAAATGCACAGGCAGACTGGTCCAGGCGTCACGACAGGAAATACGGGTGGGTGTTCCATGAGGTGATTGAAGCTGGAGATGGATGAGTGCATCGAAGGAAGTGGGAGAATGGTAGGCATACTTGTTTTGCATTTGGGAATCCATTGCGGAATGAGGACAGGCTGTAGCAGGCAGTCGGCCAGAGGATGGGTTTTAAACCAATGAGGCCCCTCCATCGTGCAGGGAATAGAACAGCCACAAATCCCTGAGCTGCCGGTCAGTCGTATCCCGCTCTTGCTGTGGACAAGATAGTTACGGGGTGTGTAGGATATATTGGGTATGGGTTACATCAGAGTCAGCTTTAGTGTACTCGTTGAGCCAAATGAGCGCGCTTCCTGTTGGGGGATAGGAAGCCTCGTGTTCTGAACTTCTCTCCAATGTTTAGGGAGAGTGAGTGCAAGACAGAGGGGCGAATTCAACAGTTTGAGCAGTTCTCGCCTAACGATACCTTCAAATTGCATGGAGAGCTCGCATTGCAGTATGCACGGTGGCACATCAGATGACAAGTCGGCCTGGATTGCTATGAATTGGGGCCCTTCTAGGTGGTTGATAATGGTGTTGTGTGACCGGTCCGAAACGGCATCGGTTTGCGGGTAAAAAGCGAGGTCTGCTGCGGCGAACGATCTGAGAGTCTGGATCCTTGGGCCCTTGGTATCCAAAATGAACCAAATGACCACAAACGTGCGCGCTATAATCTCCGCGCTCGAGGGCACGATGGAAGTGATGGCTCAGTAAAACTATATTAAAAAAAACGTAAGCGAAGCAGTGATTTGGTTAGATGATAAAAGGGTTCCGCATGGCCGTTGGCGCGCGGAGCCAAAACGAGGAAAGCGCTCCAGGCTCCAGACAAACAATAATGTTACCCAATATATTCTCGGTCCGTGAATCCGAATGACACCTTTCTGGAAAAGCGAGGTGGTCAATTGATTATTGTATAAGCCGGCCCAGAATACCCCCGAACTCCTAGGGTCTACCTCGGGTCAAGTGATAAGTTCCAACGGCAAACACCAGGGAGAGGTAAATGTAATCGGATTGACATGAACGACCTGTCAGAAGGCATAAAGTACCCGACGGAGTGAGGCATTCCTCAAGGCACCTACGGCCATGGTTTAGACGCATGTCGCTATGGTACGCCAGCCATAAAAACGACCCAGAATCTCCCATATGGCCAAGCGGTGTTCTGATGTCGATGACGGCACTACACAACAATTAATCCCCCTTGAAGATTGGACTTGTCGGCGTACGATAAGCCATCTTCTCGAGACTACACGTACGTTCGGGGCTTCATCTGCATAATCATCGTGAGAAGGGCTGCTACTAGAAGTCTTGGAGGTTCGACCACGATGCCCCATCCAGTCCAACCCGTGAATTTACGATGGCTAACAGGATACTGTTGCAAATCTATTTGGAAACTGACCTCGCAACCTTTGAGGTCGCGTTGTTTCTACGAAGTTTTGTACTGCTTTTCTGGATCCCGACGGCGGACTATGGGATCTAATTGGGCAAGATTAGTTGATTCCGTACGTGCCAGTAGGACAGCCGGTGGGAAGTACCAGTCATAATGCATAATGGCTGGAGGGTTTACTGGTAGCGTTCTTCATTCGCTCGGACATGTTCTTTTTGCTTCGATGTCCACCTCGTGATAGGCTTCAAGTAAGGGTAGAATTGGAAAACGTGAGTGCGATTTCTGTGTGCAATGGACGACTGGTACTTTGCCACAGCGTCGCTGACTTCGAATCATAGGCAGCGCCAGAGTCGCAGTCTGAGGCCTGATTTGTTCTGCTCGGACGCTAAAGCTAACCCAACCGTGAGAATGAGAAAATCTCAAAGGGACGCCCGTCTGTCATTGGACAGCCGAGGCACGTTCTACCCGGACAGCCCATAAAACGCGATAACGAGCAAGCACCATGTCGCACCCTCAGCTCTTCCTCTGGATTCAAAGATGGTCCGTTTTGCGACTGCTCTCGCATTGGGAGCGACCGTCGCTCTGGGTGCCAGGCCTTCCGCAAACTGGCGGGAGCATATCAAATATGTCGTGGTGCTCGTCCAGGAAAACCGGTGAGCGAAATCTCTTTTCACGTTATCACAAAGCGGGTTGGCTCACTGCTCATGGCTTCTTGGCAGCTCCTTCGATTCGTTCTATGGCGACCTCTCTTACCGGAGCGATATTGACAACATTCGGAATTTACGAAGCAGATACTGCAATCCAGTACGTTGCCCACCTTGTTTCATTTTGCAGTGATACATGTATGTATGTGCGGTGATCGACAGGCCAACCTTACCTTGACCGAATCCACGCGGATCTGCGCTGAACCCACTGGCCCCAACGTATCCCCAGACGACCCGAACCACTCCATCACGGGCACCACCTACCAGCTCTTCTCGACTTACCACCCCGATGAATCAGGCGCGCCCGGGGTCGTCGAGGCGCAACAAAGCATGCTTGGATTCGTCGTCGAACACGAGGCCACCTATAGCACTTACAACCTCGCCCGCGCCTCCGTGGTCATACGCTACCTCTCCGAGGAGATGATACCCGTCTATCGCACGTTGGCCGAGAACTACGTCGTCTTCGATCGCTGGTTTTGCGACGTGCCTGGACCTACGAACCCTAATCGGTATGTCTCACTCTGCGAGTCCCACCATGGTCCCCCAAGTCTCGAAACGCATCATGGCTGACGGCGCACTTCATGGCAGGGCATACATTACCTCTGGCACGTCACATGGACACGGGCGAAACGACATCGCGTTCAACGTGTTTGGACTTCCCCAGCGCTCGATCTTTGAGCAACTCGACGAGGCCAACGTCACGTGGACGAACTATTACAACTCTAGCTTCAACCCGGACGCCGAGTTCTATCAGTGGACGTACACCAGCGGGCGGAACGAGACCAACGTCAAGCCCATCACGCACTTCTTTGCGGACGCCGAGGCGGGCAACTTGCCTCAGTTCACATGGATCAACCCCGAGGTGGGCAATGTCGTTTTCTACGCCCACCCCCGAGGGTGAGTTTGCATACTAATCGGTTCTTTTTTTTTGGGGGGGGGGATATGTAGTGCTGTCGTTACGATTCGATGCATCCCTCGAGTCCCATTAACATGGGTGAGGCGTGGACGAAGAAGGTTTACGAAGCACTTCGCAGCTCGCCTCAATGGGACAACATGCTCTTTCTGATCACGTTCGACGAACATGGTGTACGTCGCAGCGCTCCTTTTGTTCTTTTTTTTTGGTGGGGAGACATGTCGGCCCAGAGATCTGACGTGCTTTGCCGATCCTTTCGATTGCAGGGTTACGCGGACCATGTGCCCCCACCTGTTGACGTTCCTCCGGGCGACAACCTGACGTACACCGAACGAGCCCAAGACGGACAAAATTATACGTTTACGTTTGACAGACTCGGCCTCCGGTAAGTCTGCCCTTGCCTCGACCTAAAACCTTGCGCCACACCCCTTGTAAAAAAATGGATTGCTTAAATGAATGAAACAATGACTCAGCGTGCCCACCATTGCCATCTCACCCTGGGTCGAAAAAGGCGCGCTCGAGCACCTGGCACAAGACGGGACGGTCTACAGTCATTCGTCCCTTCCTGCGTTTATCAGCAAGGTAAGACCTCGTCCATGTGCCCTGCTTCCGATTTCTTATGCCTTTTTTTCGTGTCTCGTGTGTGGGTCGGGGGCGTTGGACTTTGGGAAAATCACGCGCGATAATAAAAAAAAGCTATGGAACCTCGACGACGGTGTACCGCTCACCCCGCGCGTCGCGTCCGCACCGACGTTCGAGCACCTGATCACGGACGAGCCTCGCGGGGATGGCGACACGCCGCTGACACTGCCCCAGCCATGGGGTTATACGAACGACGGCTCAGGCAATCCGGCGCCGGCTCCGGGGACGACATCGCTGAAGTCTCGATTGGTGGACAACCTCGAGTTTCTCGCTCTGGTATACGAGTGGGAGGACGGGCGTGCGTGAAGACGGTGGCGAAGACAACGGCGACGGGGACGAGATGATCCTCTTGCGGTTTTTTTTTCTCGTTTGGGTTCCATTTCCTGCACGAGGATTTATTTTAGAGGGATGTACTTTTTAAGAGGGGACGGGATTGGGAGCGTTTTGTGTAAATATACCAAAATTCTCGAGGTGCATCATTCGTCTATACGGGTGGGGGGACGTAGCGTCTCCCCATCTCTGGACGTATTGTCCATGTCTACGGCGAGAGCTCACCGAGCCCAAGGGCCGGAACGATCAAGAAAGAGGAAAGTTGGGACGTCATATGCGTCCGTTGGGGAAAGCGGAGAAAGAAGTGATAAAGCCGAGTAGAAAGGAAACAAATTAAATTATCCGTTGTCGGTTAGTTTCAGTAAAACTGGACGTGGATAATGCAGTAATGAGCGGGAGGTCAACGAGGGAACACTGATCAGCTGAGACGGCAAAGACAAGTTATCACTTGCCTGATCCTGATCTAGTACGGCGCTCGAAGACGAGACGCTGCCCTGCCCGGCGCTTGAAGGACGATCCTGGTCCTGATGCACCGCCTGCGGCGGCTGACTCGGCTGGGATCGAGGAATGCCACACAAACGAGCGCGACGTTGGAAGCATTTCAATTCAACTCAATTCAATGTGGGAAAAGCTCGAGGGGCGACCAACACTCACCCCAGCGACCAGATTGCCGCTGTGGTTACTGCTACTGTTGTTGTTGACGTTGTTTGGGTTGGGGTTGTGGTTGACGTTGCTGTTGCCGCCGCCGCTGTTGGCGGCGGCGGCGTTTCCGCCCACACCGAGTCCGCCGCCTCCGGCCGTCGCGTGCGCGAGCCCGCTGAGCCCTTCCTCCCGTGGGACGATGTCGATCAAAAAGTCAAACTGGTCGGACTTAGCGAGCGCTTTGGCGATGTCGGCGCGGGAAAGAGTGCGGCGCTTGTTCGAGTCGGCGATGATGAACGCGCGCGCTGTGATTTCGGATATGAAAACTAGAGAGCGAGTGATGTGTGAGGATGGGTGCCCAGTCAGCGATCATGAATCGTGCATGGGCATGGGCGTGGCATGACGCGGAGAGTGAGAGAAAGGGAAATGTGGGGGTGATAAACCACGGCAACGAACAGGCGCGGCGTAGGCATGAAATACACACAAATATACAGAGGGGAAGGAGGATGGGGATGAGACGGGAGGTAGTGACGGATGACGCACTCTCACAAGCCTTGCAAAACAGGATGGGCGCATCTGCAGCGATCATCTGTCACGCTACGTATTGAGCGCTCTCTCCACGCGCACGCATCCATACAACCGTCTCATGGCGCCAGCGACGCACCTTGACCTCGGGATCGCTCTTCATGACTTTTTTTATCCTCGCTAGCGGAAGGGGCGGGTGTCTGTAGTCTGGGGTTTCCTGCTCGGCGGCATCAACCTGGCGCTGCCAGAACGAGCGAAGAAATTCGTTGAGAGGCTCGCCGGGCTGGACGTACGGCGTCGTGGGCGACATGGGCGGACGTGAGAAGAGCCACGACACCGTCAAGGGCGTGTGGCTAGTAACCCTACTCTGGGGTTATGTCGTGAGCAGAGATTATGTAACACGAGAAATTAGGCGACTTGCCACGTGGGCGCTGCTTCCCACTCCACCGGGTGTATTTAAGACAGCGGCACCGTCGGAAGGAATGTGTCTGCTCTTATTTTGCGAAATAGCAACGAGGCACATTCCGCCAGCTCGGTCTTCATTAGGTGATATATCGTTTCGAACCTCAGCGCCCTTGAGCGCCCTTCCAGCTTGTGAGTGTTTGGTGTCGTGCTGCGCTTCCATGAATGCCGGCACCCGACCGTCCTAGCCCCGCTCTTCAAAAAGTCCTCACGGTAAACGTGTTTGCCTGATTGACTCTCACCTTTCTACCATGAACGTCAGCCTGCGACAAGTGAAAATGGACACCTCGCAGACGGTGTTCATCACCTCCACCGGCACCGTCCTATTCACCTGCTACTTGAAGCGCGATCAGCACGGGTTCTGGTCGACGTCCGTGATTACGTCGATCGACGGCCAGGGGTCCATAGTCCAAGTCGGGCACATCAAATGGAACGAGCATACGGAGAGCCCGCCTGCGCTGTGCGTGCGAGCGGGTCTGATGGAGTTGCGCACGGTTGGCCATGAGGACTCCTACGTGTAATCCACGCTCCCTTCTTCCAGAGCGCCCACGTCGCCTAACGAATATGCTCAGTACTACCGTTTTCCGGGGGAGCGATAGACGAGTCTATCGATGGGGAGAGGAAAACGATATCGTCACCGTGGGTGCTCTCACTCACATACCTTTCACCCCTATGAGCTCTTTCCTTTGCGCCGTCCAGCTTTCTGCCGACAGGGGATCTCTCGCTCCAGTAGCCGTCGCCTGTAATGACGCCCAGTCCACTACAGAAAACTCGATTCTGTGTATACAGCCAACGGGCTTCCATCTTCTTCACGAGATCGTCGCAACGTTCATAGTCTTTGAAAGGTTACGTGGGCGATCTCCGGCAGTCTGGGGTTACGATCGAACAGCTCGCGTCGTCGCCCCGAGTCCCCGCACAGGTGATAATGTTACCATATTCACTCGAACATGTGGACCGATCTCTTGCCAGGCATTCGCATCCTTTTGGGTCAGCCCCGGATCCAACTCACCAAAGATAGTTACTGGACGTGAGCGCACCCATACGAAACGCTTCCATGAACTCACCTCCGATCTTCAAAAGCCGCATAGAACACGCACCTTTCGCGAGACTACATGGCTATCAGGACGGCATAGGCCATCATGTGCCTCGCCTGACAGTCCGGTACGTCATGCCGTGAGCAAATAGCTGAGCCTGATTTTAGATCCGTGGCACGGGAACCAGATATCTCACGCGTTCTGCCGCCGACCTGACGGGTGAACTATCCAGGCGATACAAGTATCCGTCCGCATACGGAGGATTTGGTGATATCTGGAAATGCGACTGGCTCAAAGATTCGCGGGTCATCGAGGTCACTCATGGTTTCATAACAGCGAAGCGGCACTGACTAGTGTAATCCACAGGTTGCTGTCAAGGTGATGAGGACGAACCTGATGGGAGACCAGGGTGAAAGCGAAGTCAAGGTATTGTGTTGTCTGATGCGATCGTATCACTGAATTAGCTGAACGATCGCAGAGAATCGGTCGCGAGTTGAAGGTTTGGGTGAGACTGGAACATGAATGTGTACTACCACTTTATGGCATCACCTTTGATTTCGGCACATTTCCGGCGATGGTCTGTCCCTGGCTCGAAGGCGGGACGTTGAGTAGATACCTCGAGCGTCACGAAGAGCTTTCAGTCTGTACCAGGTTGCAATTGGTGAGCTTGCTCCCTGGCATGACGCCATTTCCGGGCTTATCGGAGGTATTATTAGTTAAGCGATGTCGCCGATGGACTTCAATATCGTGAGTGTACACGGTCATGGCGTGATAGACATTAACGGCGTTTTCAAGTCCATGGGTGTGGCATAGTCCACGGCGACCTCACTGGTGTAATGCGGCCTTTGATGATGACGTGTCCTCTGTGACTCACCTCTCCTCGGGCAGTCGAATGTACTCATCAAAGACAACGGAAAAGCTTGCCTGTCTGATTTTGGGCTCTCGCGGATCTTCATGGAAGCCACAGGTAGTTGTTACCTGTCATCGACCATCCGGGGAAGCGTACGCTGGGCTGCGCCAGAGCTGTTCGCGGTCGCCGAGGAAGAGGAAGAGCCAGTACACGTTTTGCCGACCCCGGAGAGCGACATATACTCGTTTGGATCAACCATGCTTCAGGTTCGTATTGTGTTCTCGCGTGACTCGTCGTGACGTTTACACGTGCTAAAATGTCGGCATCGTCGCAGGTGCTGACGGGCAAGGTACCTTACCATTATTACAAGTACGACGCTCAAGTGCTCGTCGCATTGTCGCGCGGGTTGAGGCCTGCACGTCCAAACGAGCCGTCAATCGAAGACGCTTGCTGGGAATTTATGCAGCGGTGCTGGGCTCGTCAGGGCAAGGAGTCGAGCGGCAACGTGCGGCCGTCTATTGAGGATGTGGTCGCGTTCTTGTCCGTTGCTAGATGTCGTTGTGACCGGGGATAAGAAGTGCTCACCTAGAAAGAAAAAAGAAGACCTTGCATGCTCAGTGCATGTTTTGTTTTTATAATAGCACCGCCTCACCTTCCTGGTTACTAATTCATTGTGACGTCGTGTCACACGTGTGCGCCACACCACACGAAGCACAGGACCTGTGGGGTTCTTGCTCGTGTCGCGCACCATCACCTGAAAGAGCACCAGCCAGTGGAACGGAATGAGTCGCCGAAGGACAAACAACGTGCGGGGCCCGACGTCTGCCCTGACAGAGTTTCTGCGCGTGCGTCCTTTTCTTTCTTTCTTTCTATTCCCCCCGTGTTTCCCCTCTTCTTGTTACGTGTTTTTTTTTCATCTTCTTGGCCAGTTTCGGCTCACTTCGGACGGCTAATGGGGGAGTGTTCAGGAAACTGGTATCAATCCGGCGACGATCGCGCGTCGCGTCGCCACGAGGGATCAACCTCAATCCCAAAGCGCCGTACAGGACACCCCCGAGGGCGATGGTGAGGGTGCAGGTGGGGGCCGGGACGAGGGCGAGGGCGACAATGAGGGTGTTGCGCAACCTGTGGAGTCGACCAGTCGACGGGCTCGAACGGGCGCCGTACGTCCATTTCCCGTTTCCTTTCTTCTCGCGTGTGACCTAACGCAATGCGCATGCTCAGAGCAGCGGGTACGCGTCCGACCAGCTTGACGACCCAGAGGAGGCATCGCCAGTCAAGAGGCGCAAGGGTGCAAAAGGCAAGGCCACAGCGACAGCGAAAAGCAAGGCAAAGGCAAAGAAGAAGGCGAAAGGGGACGGTGAGTACGAAGGGTCGTCCGAAGACGAGTACACGGCCCTCTCAAGGCGCATATGGTCCGCGGGTGGCGCGACCGGCGACCCAAAAAAGCCGCCCGTGGGGAGCTTTGAGACGTGTGTGCGATGCGAGAAGCAGTTCACGGTGGTGAGGACGACACTCTCTAGTTTGGTCGCTGTCTCATTTATATGCTTTTTTTTGCTCTCTCAATAGACGAAATACACGCTCGCGGCGAATCCACCCCCGGGTTATCTCTGTCACCAGTGTGCAAAGGCGTCTGGGGCGGATCCGTTCAAGAAGCCGGCATCCGCCCCAAAAAAGAGGAAGCCGGCAGCGGAGAAACGGGAAGTGATCCACTTTGAGGAACATCGTCTTCCGACATTGGCTGCACTGTGCATCGAGGTGATTAGTCAAGTTTGCTTCTGATTTGTTATTCATGCCCTTCCCCCTCTCTTTTGTAGTTGATTGGGAAATGTATCAACGACGTTGAAGCACTCGGCGATATCGGTTCTGTCAACCTGGACGAACTTTCAAAAACGCTGGCTCGCAACCGGAGTTTGTGAGTCGCCTACGTTCTTTGTCTTTCGGGTTGGCTCATACGATCGGTCAATAGAACCCCCGAAAATGCGCAGTTATTCTATGATGTTCGGAACCAGAGACTTCGGTTCTATGATGCAACCAGTAAGCCTCATTGTGCGTCTTGCTTGCTCTCATGCCCAGCTTCACCTCGCAGACTTGGCGCCGCCCGCCTTGACGACGCTTGCGAGCCTTAATCCCAACTTGACGCATTTGCACCTTGATTACTGCGGTCGCATAACCTGTCCAGTTGTTGGCGCGTTCTCCAAGTCGCTCCCCCATCTCACGCATCTAAGCCTCCTCGGACCCTTTCTCGTACGCGGGGATGCGTGGATTGAGTTTTTCAAGGCTAAGCCTGAACTGCAATCGTTTCGCATAACTCAAAGCCCTCGTTTTGACCTCGAATGTGCCAAATCACTGGCAATAAATTGTACAAAGCTTCAAGAATTACAGCTCAAGGAGGTCGAACAGCTGGACGACGCGTTCGTAGAACCACTCTGCGCTTTGCCACCTCTAAAGTTGTTGGACCTCTCACATCCCGGAACCAGTATTTCGGAGGACGGTTGGGTTGAAATCCTGGAGAAGCATGGGCCCACGTTGGAGACGCTCGACCCGTCTTGGCACGAGGAATTTACCGACCCTGTGCTAAAAAACGGACTCCGTAAACACGCCCGGGTGTTGTCCGAGCTCAGACTGGAAGGTCTATCGGGCCTGACGGACGACGGGGTCGCCCGATTTTTTGATAAGTGGAATCAGCCGTTTGATGCACCGGAAGAAGACGCGGAATCCGAGATGGATGTGGACGATGGCGGCTGCGAGGAGGTGGCGATCGCGCCCATGTATCCGCATCCCCCCAATCCGCCCCTCCGGACAGTGTCCCTCGCGCGTAACTATGCCTTATCGAGCGCGACGGTGACAGCACTTCTGGCGCACTCTGCGCCATTGCTTGTCTCGCTCAACTTGAATGGCTTGGGCGGTCCGATGTCGTCGGAGGCGCTCGGACGACTCAAGGAAGCCGTCGAGGTGCGCTGGCTAGATGTGAGCTGGTGCCGCGAGCTGGACGATTTCGTCATGCAGGACGTGGTTGCGAGCGCGCCGAAGCTGGCCGAGGTAAGGGTGTGGGGATGTAACCAGGTGAGGGGAACCGGATGGGCTAGCAAGGTGTGTTATGTGTTTGCTTTTTACACGAGGTGGTTCTGATGGACTTTACATTATTTGTCACAAACAAATGAAGAAGGGTCTCAAAGTCTTCGGGATCGAACCGAATGCGGGAGCGTAGATTGCCTGGTTTGTTGCAATCACAGCGTTGGCTTTCTTCTTACACGAGCGGCCAGATATCCCCGCTTCTTTTAAGTTTGCTGGCTCTCGGATCATGGTCTGCAGCGGGCTCGAACGCGCGCTCTCTTCAGGTCGAATCAGCTGTCGTCGCAAACTCTCTTTTTCATGACGATATTCCCAACTCCGCTCACTTGTGCACTCGGTTTTGCTTTTTCAATGCGTGTTCTTTTTGGCACCGCGAAGCGGAATATCATTCTTTTTTTCCTGGGACGGATCTTGCGCTCGGGAGGTTCCAGAAAAATTAAACAAGTCAACACATGCCACAGCAGGCAGAACGGTGTCATGAGTTGCCGATCGAGAGGCTCTAACCTGGACAGGTCCCGGCGAGTGCAGGACCGACACCAAGTGGTGCGGTTGTAGACAATGGACAATTGCTACCTACTGAACAGTGAACACGACGATTCTGCCCACGAGGCCTCCAGCCACTGCGCCAGGACCCATTGTCACAATGAGCGAGGCGGTGCGCCGGCCGGGTACAAGCCTTTATTTTAAGAGAAACAGGAATCGAGTGATTACAGTGTTTTGCAAAACGATGCGGAGAACGCGTTTTGAAAATTCGGGCACGGGAGACTGTAGGGGCAGGACCCCGAATTGGCTGAGCCATCCAAAGGGCATATCGCCCTGCCACGCAGCCCTTATCCACGTCACCCATAACAACTCAACTTGCCTTCCCCTTGAGGAGAGGATAGACAGTCTGCGAGATAACAAATGTGGAGTCGGCGGCGACGGTCACATCGCAGTCACACACCCAAATGGGCCATTTGGTTCGGCGTCCTGCTCCGGCAGTCTCCGGTGCTCGTATCTTCAAAACGCGTTTTCCGCTTTGTTTTGCATACCACTGTAATATGCTGTGCCTTTGTGAATGGTACTATGCGCTGTTAAGCACGCGCCCAACGCGGCGGTGTCGGGACAGCTTGTGGACGCGTAAGGGAGGTGTGCGTATGGTGCGGTAGCATTGATGGTAACCAGGGTGCGAGGAGAACCATACAGGAAGGAAGGCACATGGTAGAGTCAATGGAAGATCGATGGTGGCTGGTGACCGGTGACAACCAGGAGCGTGCCTTCTGAATCCATAAGCGGTTCGGACCGTAAGCGTTGCCGGGTCTACCGTATCGTCCGCTCACCGATAACAGACATCGTGTAGTCGGTTTTGCCGCGTTCCCATTGGCTGAGACTGGCCTGGCCCCGTCGATGGTATCCAACCAAATGAATCACGCCACTGATGCACCACCTTCCCGATCCGTGGTTGCCGTCTTATGGATGGCTACACACACCAGACGGGTATTCCAGAGTGGATGGGTTAATACTCAATGGTCCCGTTCGTATCTGCGCAGTCGATTCAGTCCGTTTCCCATCTTCCATGCGCGCACCAGATTCGAACGTCGAATCACACGCACACGACGCGAGGCTGATCCAAATTAATGAAGTCGAAACGCGCCCTACGAGGCCAAGAGGGCTGTGGACTTGCCTTTGATAGAAACCGTTAACCAATGTCCGATCTCAGGCGTGGCTGTGTCTCTTAGCTTCACCTACCATTTCTCATTTGATCGCAGTGCATCAAGTGACCTTTTGGATCCTCTAACCAGAGGTTTTACGTCTTTCGTTGTAGTTCCGCTGAGCTATCGTTATCGCACCCACCGTTGCCACGACTGGTACCAAATACGGATAAGCTGCACAGGTTTAGGGCAATGCATTGCTCTTTGCTCTGCCACACGGGAACACGTTGTGGTGCCAATAGGGCCCAATAGTATCGGCTCGTTGATGCCGCGTTGTGATCAACTGCCGCGCCGATAATTATCGATGGCCACCCGCGCGGCCAGCCTGCCATTCGACAACTTGTCGCACTACACACAGCAAAAAATTTTAAACGGTGTGCCGAAAATAAATTATGCTTGCAGGTCGGCCCTGAAAATCAATATCGTTAGCGTAGACCCGCCGTCACTGAGCTGACACTCCTCTTTCAGCGCCCGACGGGTTGGAAGCTGCGCGGTGTGGGGGTCTGAGTGGCCGACCTGGGCTGTCGGACCTGTATGGCTGCGTCCGTCGGACGCCCCTCCCCGAGGATCGGCGCGCTGGCCTGTCGACCAGGACCGTATACGCAGGAATAGGCAAAGGAGCGAGTGGGAGATGCGGTTTCGAACCTGCGAAAGCTCTCATCGAGGGGCCCGACCGCTGCACTTCCAGGGCTGTTAACAGTCAAAGGGAGTACAAAGGAGCAGGGTTCACGACCATTCGAGAGGCTGGTGGCGTAGGGATGAGTGAAGGCGGAAAAGGAGGCTTCTGATCAGCGAAGCTATCGTACAAAGGTGCGATCGCGCATGGTCATGCGCAAGCCGGGCAATCAGGTCCATTTCGGGCACCAAACGGCACTTTAGCATCCTCGTGCGGTACGGTGGCGAGACTGGTCGCCATCGAGTCCTGTCTCCCGCTATGCACAGAGACATTCAATGAGCGACACGGAACCAATTACGCGGTGGCCACTGCATTGTTACGTATCCCTGGCGGCTGTGGACCGTTCCACTTCTATTCAATCAAGGATTAAATGAACCAGCGTCCTATGTACACGATCACGGCCACATAGCTGTGTAAACGTCGACGCTGTGTGGAGGCATACTCTGTGCTCCGAGGTTCCTTTTCGGTTACAATGCAACACGTAGGGTCAGCTGGTAATCAATCCGAACAGAGTGTGCATGGCAACCTTGGATCGTTCATTTGCAAGGCTTCCCTAGGTGGGCCATCACGGCTGGACGCAAGCTCCTCCACGGCGTCCACAAATTGAAGCGGCAAGCGCCCTTTGGCAGGGTGGCGTGTAATTTTTGTCAGGGTTGTCAATGTGATGATCATCCACACCTACCTTTCTAGTATCGTCCCTTTGTTTTGACCTTGTAAGAATCGGCGAAATTTCCGGTGAGAGCGTATCTGCTTCACTTTGGGCTTGGGGCTAGCTGGAAAAAAAGGGGAGGTGTTCAGTTGGTATAAAGGCCGCTCTGAGGCGATCAGCTGCCAACTTCATGGCCTCACAGTCCCAGATGCTAAACTCGCCTTTGTATGCTTGCCCCGCTGCGTCACCTCTTATTGTTTTTTAATCGTCTTTCAGTTTCGACCTCGTCGCGCAATGGTGTTCCCTACCTGTTGCCGCGGCGCCGCCACCCGAGCTTATCTGTCGATGCATCACATTACATGGCGTGTGCGGGAGAATTCTCTCCACCGACCCGGCGGTCGCGTCCGCCCACTTTAGGATCGACCACAGACTCCGAGTCAGGAGACACCCTGATACTCGTGTCCCATGTCCGTGGGAGAGCTGCAGTTCTCGCGGCATTCAGCAACACAATCTTATACGCCACATCTTATCCGTCCATCTCGACCTGCTACAGTGGACGTGCCTCCGGTGCTTGAGAACGTTTTCACGGAAGAACCCCGCGCACAGGTGTCCCCATTACAACGCCAACAGCACGATGTCGTCGCTGGGGTAAATGGTGAGACAATTTTGGTCACTTTTTGTCCCGCTGTAAAAAGTTGAGCGACAATTGCAAGGAAGGAAGAGCCGGGCGGACCCGAGATAGCAAGCACGCGTCAGATTTGTGCGCGGCGAGGGCAGGAAAGACAAGCATTGTCAGCAGCGAACACAAAGCCTCGACGTGCCACGCAATGCTGCGGGTCAATTATAGATACAATCGACTTGATATGTTGCATGCGTGCCAGGTGTTGTATGTACTGCCTCTAGATGTCAAGCATGTTCTATCAAGGCGGAGAATGGCGCGCGGCACAGCATCGTGCACACAGAATTTCTTTTCTAATCCGTCATGGGGTGGTCTGTGTGTCTGATTGATCTCAGGAGTAGTTATAAAGTGTGAGACACCAGAGAGGGCTTCCTGAAAAGTGCATGATGTGCTCGCCCTCTCCATGTCGGACATTTACGAGCTCGTCACTCCGTTAATATAGAGATGCCGTCACTAAAATGTCACGCACCGTCCCCGATTCGTCCGTCTTCGCTGGATATCGCCCCACTGGCAGGCTGGTCTCGGGAATTTTACTTGGGATTGAAATACTGACGTGTTACAATACTTGGGGAAGCCGTCTGCGCTGGCAGAAATCTTGTTTGACGAGGTGGCGAGTAGACCGTGGCAATTACCGGGAAGTGGGAAACTTTTTTAGGCGTCAGTCTCATCATGCCCCATGAAGATAGAAGGTCTCCAATTACGGTATAGTATACGGCTTCGGCAGATATAGAACCGAACACGTAGCGAGGCAAATCTCGGATCTAGTGCAACTTGGGCGACGTGCACAAGGGCCGGGTGAGCGATGACGAGGTGGCGTTTGAACTTACACCCCACGTTATCATGATTCATGACAGGGTTTAAGGGGATGCTTACGTGGGTTGGATTAGGCTGAGGAGGAAATGTTAATATGCAAGCTGTCAGGTAGGAAGTCTAACCGCGAAAGCTAACCGTCGATGAGGACACGGCGCACTAGATGGAGTACACTTTCAGGGCTCTGCTTAGCCCCGTCGGGGTTTAAATATGAGATTTAAACTGAGTGGCTATTTTTAAATCTCCGCAGGCATCCCACGCACGCAGCCTCGGGCCACAAACTGACCCTTTCGTTTGCGAACAATTCCTCGGGACCTCTGCGGGCCGCCGTCGCCATACATTCCAGTGGAAGCACCACATCCACCACTGGTCCTCTAACTTTTCCCCAGGTCTCCAGCTGCTCTCAGCTGCCTTCCCACCTTCGAGCGATTCGGTACTTCTACTCATCTAACTCGGGACCATTGCCTCCTCCTTGGTCGGTATCTCTGCCCCAGACTCTGCAGCATACAATGCTGACATTGCCGTCGCCCCATTTCTCGACTTCCTCTCACCATCGCTAACAATGCTCATCTCCTCTCCGAACGATTTCATCTCTGCCTCGACGTCCCCCATGCTCTGACAGCTATTGCAAATAACGACATCGGGCCGTTCCTTTACTCAAAGTGCATTTAGCTCTCGGTCGCTGCCCTCGTCGGACTCATGTGCACGGGCGGTTGTGGATTTTCAGTGACGAAACATTTGTTTTCGCGTAGGCTGCGAGGCAATCGATCGGTGACTTTGCATGGCTTAGTATGCCACCTGTTGGACCTGAATCTTCCCTGGGAAATAGCCTCAGTCAAACGATCCTCGCGTGGTTTGGGAGCAAATGTGGCGGATGTGCTCTCTGTGATACGCTCCATGGCTAACCTCAACGTGTTTGCCTCGAGGGTGTTTCGAAATTGGGCTGGCACGCTCGCCGATCAGTTGTCTTCCGGGGAGTAAAACCAAACCGTGTCAAGCCAAACGAAGCGTCTCCATAGTTTTGGTGCAGTTTGATGGGGATCAAAGACCACAGGGAGTCTGCTTGGATAAACTGAGAAATGAGAGTGGATTGGACAAGTCAGCCCACAACAAATGTAAAATTTATACTGTTTTCCTGTGGAAGTCGGCTGACATTGGATCCTGCTTCTCCACGACGTGCAGGTGACACGACCCGACCTATGTTTACTACACGTTGCTTATTGCTGTGCAGTGCCCATGTGGAGGTGTCACGAGCATCTTGGCACCTATTTATCGCATCTTCGGGCCCTTCGCAAACAAGAAGCAGTGTAATGGCAGGTATACGACATTCTCTAATTCTTGTAGCTACCATGTGATCTAATGTGGATAAATATAGGACCCGTTCTCCTTTGATCAACTGAGGTACTAAGACTCAAACAGCTAGTATCTTATAGGTAATAGCAATCTTCCAGCGCCCGTATTTATTCGCGCTCGAGCGGAGGTTTCACCCACTAATTTCCTCACTTCTACTGGCTGATAATTCTCGCAGCACCAGAATAATTATCAAGCGCGGAGTCCATGGCGTGCTGCTGCAACCGAAGGCTGCGTCCATCACTCATTTGTCGAACCGGTAAGTCTATGTGATGTAGACTCTTAATCATGAAGCTGACGTCCACTCGTGACCCAATGTAACTAGCTGTTCAATTCTAGTAAACGGGAGATATCCCCTCACCAAATATAGCCTTTGCTATTCCATGCTGGTCTATTTAGGTTGTTGATATATCCCCAACTACAGCCGCTTTCCAGCAATATTCTCGGAAGTAACGGAGGCAATAAATTTCCCAGAACGATCTACCTGTGATGGATGAATCTCGCGAGCCGTGGGATTTGGGATAGTCCGTATGTTTCGTTTTTATAGTTGCACTGCCTCCTCATAGCTACCAGTCTAGTGTGACATTGTGTCACGCGCTAATTTGCTGCGCACCACGCCAGAACACAGCAACTAGGCGAACTTGGTGGAACTCTTGCTCGCGGTGAGTCGCCGAAGGATGAGGTTTGACATCTGCTCTAACAGAGTTTCCGTGCGTTCTTTTGTACTCTCCCTGCCTCCTGGCGAACTTCCGCTCATTCGGATGGCTCATAGAGAGAATGCTCAGGAAATTGGCGTCGATCCAGCCACAATCACGCGTCGCGTCGCTACGAGGGATCAACTCCGACCCGGGATTGCCGCACAGTACCCGGGGAGCGCCGTCGGTAGCGAAGGCGAGGATGGGAGGAAGAATGGGGATGTAGGCAGGGGCGAGGAATGAGAGTGTTGTCCAACCGGTGGAGGCTACCAGTCGACAGGCTCGAACAGATGTCGTATGTCCATCTTCCATCCTATCCTCACTTTCCCCCATATATTCAGGTGTGATCTGACACAATACGCGGGCTTAGAATCGCGCGTGCGCGCCCTATCAGCATGGTCATCGGCCAAGAAGCAAGCGGAAGAGCACAGCCAGTATGAAGCGTCGTCCGAAGGCGAGTACGCGGCCCTCTCGATGCGCAACTAGCCCGCAGGTGGCGCGAACGGCGACCCAAAAAAGCTGCCCATGAGTTTCGAGACATGTACGGCCTGAGAAGCAGTTCCCTATAGTGACCGAAAACATGTTTGGGTGTCATCCGGGCCTAGGCAGGGAGGACTCTTAGGCCTAACGGACGACGGGGTCGCCCGATTTTTTGACAGGCAGAACGAGCCGTTCGGTGCGCGAGAGGAAGACGTGGAGCCCAAGATACCAAATGTGGACGGCAGCGGTTGCGAGAGGGGGGAATCACGCCCACGTATCCGCATACGATCAACTCGCCCCTCCGGGTCGTGTCCCTCGCGCAGAGCTATGTCCTGTCGAGCGCGACGCTGACAGCGCGCCTGCCCCACTCTGTGCCGTTGCCCGTCCTGCTTAACCTGAGTCGCTTGGGCCGCCCGATATCACCGGCGGCGCTCGGGCGACTCAAGGGAGCCATCGAAGTGCGCTGGCTGGACGATCTCGTCATGCAGGACGTGGTCGCGAGTCCGCCCAGGCTAGATGAGGTGCGGACCTGGGGGTACGATCGCATGAAGAGGCCGGATGGGCCAGCAAGGTGTGTCATTTATCTGCTTTCTCCCACGAGGTGGTTTCGATGTACTTTGTTTTCCAAAATCAAATGAACCGGGGTCTCAAAGTCTATGGCATCGAACCAAATGCGGGAGCGTAGATCTACCTGACTGGGGGCTTTCTTTTCGCAAGGACGGCCCGATATCCACATTGGTTGACTCCCGGATCATGGCCCACAGCAGGTTTGAATACACGCTCTCCTCGGATCCAATCAGGTATCACCGCCGACCACAGCGCGAGATTGGGCCACCTGCTCCCAACTCCGCTTGCTTGTTCACTTGTCCCTGCTTTTTATGTACACGCTCTTTTTGGTTCCACCAGGTGGAATGTCCTTTCTTTCCACGGGACAGATCCCATTGGCTTGCGCTTGGTAAGTCCCAAAAAAAAAAAGTCAATGCGTGCCACAACGGGCAAAGCGGAGCCTGAATTGACGAGCGAGGCGGTGTGCCCGCGCGTGCGCTGGCTGGGTCCAGGTCTTCATTTGGGAGAAGTGGGGTCCGTTGGTGGGTCGCCGCGCGCAATTGTTTTCCGCGCTGTCAAACATGCGCTGGCCGCGAGTGGCGCGGCACAACTGATGAACGCGTGGTGAGGGTGTGTATGTAGCAACATCTATGGTAAGCAAGATGTGACGAGAATCCGCACAGGAAGGAATGGATTCTGTGTGGTAGACGAGGAACCAATGGAAGACCCATGACAGGAAAAGATCAATGGCGACACACCTTCTGTAAGCGGTTTGGGACGTCAGCTTCCTCGGATCTCAATGATTTCCTCTATTTCCCGCTTGCCTACCGTCGGGTCGGGTCCATCACACGTCATATGATCATTTTTCTCGCGTTCCCGGTGGCTGATCGGCGACCTGGCGCCGCAAGTTTCTGTCCCGGTCTATGGCCGCGGTCTTATCTCTTTGTGACAACGTTCACGCTCGCGCATCGATCTAGTCCTCCAGCCCATCCTCCGTGTGCGCATCACAGTAGAACGTTGAATTACACGCATACAACGCGAGGCTGGCCCAAGTTAATGATTTCGGGGTGAATCCCACGAGGCCATCACTCGTCCATCTTGTCGACCATATCCTCATGTACGCAGGAGATGCGCGCATCCGAGAGGGATCGGCTCGGTTGGGGCGGTGGGTCTGTCTTGTAACACCGCAACCAATGATCTGGTTTCATGTTGTGCGCAACTATCCCATGACCCCAGGAACCATGCTGTCTTGGATGCAGCACATCAAAGGCCTTTGGGGCCACCATGTGATTTTAGGTCTTTCGTTGTGGCTCCGCTAAGTCATCCCCATCACTCCCACCGTGCCATGACTGATATGTTGTGTTACATTTTGTTTCATCTTGCAGCCCAGAAACGCGTTTCGATGCCAATTAGGCTCGGTCATGTTATGCTGTGATTCATAGCGCTGAGATTTGTTGGAGTACTGATGCACCGCCTGGGGTCAGCCTGATAACGCATGGCCGCTGCACGATTTTTAAACCAATACGAATTACCCCAGCGGGCCCTGAAAATCAATGTCATTACGCGCGGATCCTGAAAATCAAACACCTCGCCTTGAGCTGACACAACTTTTTTAGTGTCCGACAGGACGAAGTGACCGCTGACAACATTTTTACGTATTTCATTAAATCAATCACGAATAGAACAAACCTATCCGCGTGCACTGCCCAAATTTTGCCCAGTGGCCTGATGGCGGTCGGCCTCTCGAACAATCCACCACGTTATCAATTTGAAACACCTTACATGCATGACCGCGGCCACGCGGCTGGGTGAACGTTACTGCCGTCCGTGCGGAGGACCTGTCAGAAAGGGTTTTGAGCGCCCCCTCCGGGAATAATAACATAGTTCCCAGCCCGCTGGTACCCTTCTCAAGCTTCCCGATCCGAGTTGACTGTAAGCTGAGCCTCGTGCCCGTACAGCTTTCTCCCCTCACCTGGTATGCTGTGCAGTGGTTCGAAACGAAGACTAGGTCTAAACTCAAATAGGTTTTTGAGCGTGATGGCGGTGCTTGCGTCACGGTGTTCCTTTCTGGTTATGATGCAACGTACACGGTCACTTGTCTGAACACTGTGCGTGGAGCAGGTTTGGGTCGTCCATTTACAAGGCCTCTTGCTCTGGGCAGACCATCATGACATAGCTGAACATGATCTTTGGAGGCCCTCTCCTCGGCATACATAACTTGCGCCGGAAAGTGCCTCTTGGCAGGGTGGTACGCGTTTGTATCAAGTACGTCAACATGATAATCATTTTACCACCTGCTCCAACACTGTCTCTTTGTTTTGACCCTGCAAGAGTCGTCCGAAGTTCCGATGAGACCGTATCTGTACCATTTGGGCGTGAGTGTCAGCTGGACAAAGTGGGTGTCCTAGTATAAAACCGCTCTGAGCCGCAACAGCTGAATTCATGGTCTCACAGATGCACAACCTACTATTGTATGTTCCACTCCTCCGTTTCTTACCTTGGGCTCATCACCTTCTAGCTTCGACTACCCCACGCAGTGGACCCCCGTTGCACCGCCACCTTGGCCCATCTGTCGGTACATTACGTCGGATGGTCCCTGCGGGGAAATTCTCTCCCCCGACCCGACCGTCGCAGCCGACCACTTTCGAACTGTTCATAGTCTCCGAGTCCGTGGGCGCTCTAAATGCAAGATCACATGTCAGTGGGAAAACTGCCTTTCGCGAGGTGTTCAGCGACGGAATATAGTTCGACACCTCTTGTCCGTCCACCTCGGGCTCTTGCGATGGACGTGCCCTAGGTGCTCGAGGACGTTCTCGCGGAAGAGCACCGCTCACCGGTGTCGCCGTAACGGCACGATGTCATCGCAGGAGTAACGGTATGGTACTTTTTTCATCACATTATTTTCTGCTGTAAAAACTTAAACGTTGATTGCGAGGAAGTCGGACGGAGGGATGGCGAGTATGTGTTGAATTTGCGAGTGAGCGGCGGGCACAGGAGAGATGGGCGGTGCCCGCAGCCACGAGGCTTCGCTGTGCTACGCGGAGCTGTGGATCAGTTATAAATGCGATCGACTTGATATGCCCTATGTGTAATTGCTGTATGATTGCTTTCAAATACTATGTGTGTTTCGTTACGAAGAGAACAGCACACGGCACAGCACGTACGCAGGATATCCACTTCTTTCCATACCAACCCGCCGTGAAGTGATCTGGCGTCGTCCATTTTGGCTAGGGATACCGTTGCACATGTTAGACATGGCTTTGTGTGTCACTTGGCTCGCTCGCACGGCACGTGTCTCCCGAATCGGCCCGAGCCGCGGGTGCTTTGCCAATGCCTCGCGACTTCCATGCTTGCTTGGCTGCAGTGCTGGCCGAGCCAAAGCCGGCAACACCGACCCACACAACTGGAAATGGGCCAACGAACTTGATTTTCGAACCTTCATGTCGTTTCCCATAGCACCCAATCTTCATCTGGTGGCTCACTACAGCGAATCTGCACTCCGTCCCGCTCTACC
>JBBPLU010000093.1:0-58105 GCA_038089935.1 Boletellus emodensis | reverse complement strand
CGTCTGCCTGCGCGATCACAAAGGAAGCCAGCACTGACAGCAACGAGGAACTTGAAAATGCTGAGGAACCCATTCTACAAAGACACGATCAAGAGAGCGACACAGCGAGGGTCGTACTCGCTCACGATTATCAGCTGAGTTGCTGGGTCGGTAACTGGGGTCATTACCACGGCAATGGAAAGCAGACGACCTACTCCTGATAGCAGAGAGCACCTTGTTCAAGTCTAAGGTGTATGAATCAACGATTTCATTACACATCAGGCTATGCACATACAAAAAGCCCTAGGGTTGGAATTCATCAGAGTTTAATCGCGTCACTGTTGGCCCCAGAGCGAGAAGGCAGAAAAGTCAACTCACACAAGACCATTCCCAGACCACGGCGAGAAAACTGCAAGCGCGATAATGAGGCGCATATGTTTCTTGTTCCCGGGACTTCTAACCAAGCTCAGCCATCCGACGTGGGAAGTCGCTTCGCGGTCAAGGGCACTCTTGATTTCCGCGAACTCGTATTCTACGAGAGGATCACATCTGAATGACTTTGTCAAAATCCATTGAATGCCGAGAATGCCACGGAAAAAATCAAATTTAGCTGAAAGCTTACTCGTTACCGCTGGCATAGTAATATGCCAGTATCTTCAGTGCCTGTTCCTCCCTGTTACGATGTTGAGCGAGTGTAAATTCACGAGTGCGCACAATGAGATGGAGTTAAACGACATAGTTTCCCTTGCTCACCAGCCAACGAGGTGATTCCGGGACAAACCGGATCATGATGACCTGTATGACTGATGGAAGTGCCTGTAGCGCAGATGGAATTCTCCATGCCCAACTGGACTGGATCGCAAACGTCCCATAAGTCTTTGGCAAGATCTCTGTGAGAAGGGGGACGTCGACTACTTAGAGAACACGCACGGTCCAAGCAGCACTAGAAATGATCAAGAAATAAATAACTCATGGGAAGCCTAAGAGTAGGCGGAAACGCCTACATGACGCTGCCGAGATACCTAAGGGAAACTGGATCAGTAACGCTAACCTTCTAAGACAGAAAACGTGTATGAACCAAAAACTATTGTATATCGAAGTGGCTTGGCCTCGGTGACGAGCAGTGGGGCAGATGATACGGCGAAGGTTGAGCCGAAGCCAATCAAAAACCTTGGAGAGACATGATGAAAACACGAACAACAAGTTGTACATTAAGGATCTCACCGAGCAACAGTAAACATTTGTACTGACCGACTTGCTGTCTGAATGACTGTTGCAGCGATTATCAAACTTGCACCGAAAACAATGGAAAATTTCCGTCCTAGGCCATCTGTCATGTATGGCGCAAACGGGTATGCACACAACGCCCCAACATTCTATGGAGATGAAGCTCAATAGCTCCCCCTATCCTAACAACGAAGCCGACTAACCTGAATAGCATTGAATAAACCAAGCTAGGCCTCCGGTAGGTACAACATTTTACACCACGATGATCAGCACTACTCACCTTTGAGGCAGAGGGGTAGCCGAACGCGGAATTCCACTGCGTCAATGACTGTACCCATCTTCGAAACATCAAGTTCATGACCTTCGCACTAGCTGATACACTTACTCATCATGCTTTCGTCATAGCCACTAGTGGAGGATGTTATTAACCTGCTAAGGTGTCAGACGATAATCCACCCCTCTCCGATTTATACGTGCATGATAGTAATCCAGAAGTTGAGGAGTAGAAGACCTTTAGCGAGCGTCAGCGTCAGCTCGTTGCACATAGTTACCGAACGACGCACGCGTGTTCTTGTACCACGGGCGAGGGTCGAGAAGGTGGGCATAGGCGACTGCAACAGGACTAGCACCCATTGTTCAGGACAGAACAAGACAAGGAACTAGAAAGTGATAAGGCAGTTGGGAGGAGACGTTCGACGGTGTGACGTGAGAAGCAACTCTCTCATTACGGGTCTTTGGGAGGCTGATGCCATGCATTAAGATGGCTGGGAATTACATGCGAGGTACGTGAAATGCGATGAACGGCGATCAGAAATGGGTCCCGAAACATTCATTGCCAAAGGGGGGCTCACGTTGATTCGATGTGGAGCGAACCGACTCGGAGCCACGTCCCAATCGACTTCAGGTTGTCTACGCGTAACGCAAAAACCTAACCATGTATCGCATCAGTCCCTTAGTTTTCAAAACCTTGGTCCAAGCAACACATACAAGCGAGAGATATTAGCAGAGATAATGCTTATAACGAAGCCGAGATGATTGTGGTACTGAAAGCTAGCGCTCCAGGGCACCTGATCCAAAGTATTGGGCGGGAAAAAAACCTGGATTGGTCAGATATCTCTCTGATCCTGTGGCAGACATGGACAATGACCAAAAGTATTTCCTGGTACATTATTGACTGAGGGTATGCTTCCTCGTTGCACAGTCTGTAGGGAACCGAAGAGCGTTCTGTACCGAAGCATGACGTAAATGTATGCTAAAAGTGAACCTGAGAGTGCTAGGATGCCGCGCGACTCGGTGTTGACGCTATGGACCATGGGGTACCTGAGTTGAGTAAGATCATATCCTTTCACTCCAGTGACAAGGATCCGAGAGAAACATGGATTTCAGTGAACGCTGACCGGCCGAAAGTGTTCCCACCGAGTGTAGTTGCAATGGGCCAGGACTCTACAGATACTTCGCTGTTCGTGCCTCGATGGCATGAAATAATCAGTGATTTTATTTGAATCAGATCATGTGGTTTTCGAACTGTTAACTGTGGCAGATTCTTCAGACAAACTTGCAACAAGGAGAGAGCGCTGCATGATGTACTGTACCTTCTGATTTTCACCGCGAGGAAGTTGACCATAAAATGGACCTGGTCCAGTGACTTCGGAATGATGCAATGATAAAACAATGACAAGAGGAAAGCTAGGCTGAACTCTCGCATAGCCTAATGACTTTGTTTGGCATCCGTGGTGGCGGAACGTGTTCCAGATAGCTTATCATACGGGCCATCTAGTGGCACTGACACTCGCAGCCACTCCGAGTACTGAGTACTAAGTTCTGACTCTCGGTGAATTTTCAATCAGCTCCACGGCTTTATGTGCTATGTAAAACTTTGACCTGCCTTCCTGAGTCGCACGAAACAACGCATGACAAGTACTAGTAGACTCGAAGGTAGTTTTGCTTGATTACATAACCTCATAGAAGTCAAATCATGTGACTATGCTATGCAGAGCGCGAGGCCAGCTGGCTGCCATTCCGTGTGTGCTCTCCTTCCGACCTTTCGACGAATAGATCCATTCCAACGCGCTAAAGGGATTACGGCCCATTCAGGAATGTAGAGGTATTTGTTTCTCGCCGAAGATGCTGTTGGAGCCGACCGGACCAAATGGAAGACAACACACTGGGATTCGGCTCTTCTCTTTCCATCACGAATGCCGATTCGCATCGTATTTAGTATCTTGAAGCTCGAAGGATGGTGCCCATACCTGCCCACATATCGCCGTCGCATTGCTCCGAGGATCGGCTCCTAGTGCGTCATACTCCTTGCACTCGTACACCTTTCCTCATTGCTTGCGCTGCACGCATGCCTTGATTCCTTAATCCGTCTCGTTTTCATTGATGGAGCGAGGAATGAAAAAGGTATAGGCTTCTTTGAAATCGTTAGCCCCACTCTTCCTATGGAGCCCTGCTGCCTCCATCAGTGTTTGTCGAGCCTGCCACTGCTTGTGCATACCTCATGGAACATCTACCGAGATTACATTCGTCCTCGGGCCACGGCATATTCATGAAACAATCGTATCCTGCCCACTGGTGGCTATTGTCACGTCCACAGTGGTCGTTGAATTTTTCATCGCTTCTCGAGTCCACTCTTTGCTCACGATGTTCGCGGGACCTGTGGTAGCTTCAAGGTTGTGTTTCAGCCTCAGCTTATCAGTCCCGGCGTGTTCTTGCGTCTCGGATCCAGGATAGCAGCAGCCCAACTTCGCAAGCACCGAATATGGGAAGCCAACCCTCGTCCACAGTGCCACCGACGGACTCGTTGCCGCCTCGTGTTTCATTGTCAAATCCGTCCCACGGAACCCTCCAAGACAGCCTGAGATCACATCATCGGCGCTGTGGGCGGGAATGAGACACGAGACACGAGTTTCATGCACCCATGTACACGTGTCAGGCCGTTTTGGTGGTTAGCCTCGCAATTTCGTGGCCGTTCTTGGCCCGTCCGGCACAGGCCACATCATTCCGGGATTCACTCGTTCTCATTCATTTCTGGGGTATTTTCCACACGATCGACCGGATCCATACCAAGCACGGGTTTCTACAGCTGACCATGGCGGGAACGGAGAGGATCACACGGATGACTAACGGACGCCCGAGGCTTTCCTTCCGCAGCCGTCCCAACGTGGGTTGTATTTGTCAGCAATTCCCGCATGAGAGACCCTTTTCGACAAGAATTTTACTCCGATTCTGCCACTTCATGGCCAGCTGGCCTCGTGTGATTCCAAGTTCTCCCTCGCGAGCCGACTAGGTCACTTTACTTCCAGCCGTCATCCACCATCATCAGCATGCCCCCGCCGCCTCCCCCACCGCCTCCTCCCCCGCCGATGTGCTTCCCCTTCCCGAACAAACCCAAGTTCAGAGAAGCGAGCCCGCTCGTCCGCACCGACTCGGACAGGTCTGACGTCTTGACATACAATTCTGATCATCGCTCTGGCCGCTCGTATCGCTCCGAAGCCCACGGCTCCCATCGTTCCCATCAATCCAATCAGCTCGTCCGCTCAGGCTCGTACTCGACGACGCGGACTCTTCCCGATCCAGAGAAACTCGAGTTTGGGTCAGATTTGGAGACCTACGAAGTTCTTGCTCCCCCCAACAACAACTCCAAGCTCTCCCAGCTATCGCCCAACGCTAACAAACCAAGCTTGGTCAGAGCCGACTCGAAGAAATCCGCAAAATGGGGTTATGGGTGGGGCATTGGCAAGATAAAGGAGAAAGAGGGAGATCTCTTGGAGAGGCGTCCTTCTGTTAGCTCGGAGAAATCACCCCCGCAATATAGTTCTCCTACTCGCTCCTCTTCAAGGTCTAGTGGCAGCAAGCGCCCCGCCTTCCTCTCGAACGATTCATCAAGTACCCTTGTAGGGTCTGCTTTGGAGCGCAAGATGGGCGAAGTTGCGTCAATCAAGGAACGGTTGGATACGACCGACAGGTTGGACCAAATCCGTAAGTTGATGGCAAAGGACAGTCTCGATTACTAGTCAGTACTCGGTTCCCTTTGGCCGTTTGTTTGCCTTGACGCACACTCGATTTCCAGCGTTATTCCTACCGAAGATGCACACCAATCCGAGTACGTCTCTATCAGCGACAGACGCAGAGAATGGGTTTCCGGGTCAGTATATTCATAACCCAAAGCTGTTTGTTAGTACCTCATGCAGCGCACAGGTTCACTGGAAGTGCTGGTGATGCCATCGTCTCCAAGACTGCGGCTTACCTCGTCACCGACTCCCGGTATTGGTTGCAAGCGCGCGAGGAGTTGGACCCCAACTGGCACCTGATCTCAGCGGGCGCCGTAAATGCACCAAAGGACTGGGTCGAGTGGGTAGTAGTAAGTGGTGGTTTGTTCGTTGGATTTTGGCATGGATCTCGACATTGTATCACAGGATCGCGCTAAGGACGCCAAGATTGGTATCGATGCTCGGATGATCTCGCACGCAAAGGCGACACAATTAATCTCCAAGCTCAATACGAAAGGATCCAAGTTGGTTTTCCCTCCTCAGAACTTTATCGACCTCAGCTGGAAGGACAAGCCACTACGTTCGAAGGATTCGATTTTTGTCCAATCCTCAGACTTCACCGGCCGGGAGGCACCATCCAAGCTTGGCGAGGTGCGACAGTGGATACGAGCACAACCGCCAGCTGTGCCAGCATACTCCAAGTCGCCACCAACAGCATCGCAAACGCATGTAGGGACTCTTATCACTTCCCTATCAAACATCGGTATGCAAAACGCGTTCCATAGGTCGCATGCTGACGGGTTTCCTTTAGCCTACTTACTAAACTTGCGCGGATCCGATATCCCCTTCAACCCTCTATTCTATGCCTACCTATTCATTTCTCTTGACAAAGCCATCCTTTTCGTTGATTCACCCAAGCTAGACGACGAAACCGCGGACTATTTACGCGCTCTGAAGGTGGAGAGAAGAGAGTACAACGATATCTGGCCGTTCCTCCGACGCAGGGAATGGGGTGAGGGCAAACTGTTGCTCTGCCCCGAGACGTCCTATGCGATTTCACTCATGCTGACCCACTTCCGTTATACCGTCGTGCCCTCCCACGTTGACAACATGAAGGCCGTCAAGAATGAAGTGGAGTTAGAAGGCTTGCGGCGTGCATACCTACGTGATGGAGCTGCATACGTGCGTCCTACCAGCGCCTCACCCACACCATCTTTCTCACGTTATCGTCCCCAGGTTAAATGGCTCGCTTGGTTGGAACACAAGATTCAGCAAGGCTACGATATCACAGAATGGGAAGCCGCATGGCGTCTCACAGAGTTTAGGAGGCAGAACAAGCATTACTGGGGTCTTGCATATGAGAATATCTCTGCGAGTGGACCTAACGCAGGTGAGTAGATTGCATGGTGATTCCTGTGTCGTTCTGAACATCCCAACCTATAGCTCTGCCGCATTATTCTCCGTCTAAACTCAATGCGAGAATGATTGATCGAGAGACCCCTTACTTGAAGTACGTATATGAGGCTGCAGGCAATGTCTCTGATGTTTATCACACTCCTTTACCTCAGCGACTCCGGCGGTCAGTACCGAGATGGCACATGTGACACAACCCGTACTGTCCACTTTGGTCGTCCGTCGCAGGACCAATCAGAAGCCTATACCCGCGTGTTGCAGGGACATGTACGTGATGGCGCCTCATTGATCAATTCTCCACGTACGATTCTTATCATCACCCCAGATCGCCATCGATAGTGCCGTCTTTCCTGAGGGGACTACAGGGTTACAATTAGATGTTCTCGCCCGCCGTGCCTTGTGGAAGGATGGGCTCAACTACCTCGTATGCATACCTTGGTGTTTACCAATTGATCGTTAACGTTATTTGCAGCACGGGACGGGTCATGGCATCGGTTCATTTTTGAACGTTCATGAAGGGCCGCATGGCTTCTCCAGCAGTGTTCCGCTCGAGCCAGGACACGTTGTCACCAATGAACCCGGTTTTTGTGCGCCCCTCGGTCAACTATTATCTAATCTCCTTTACTGACGGAACCTTCTATGTTAGACCTTGAGGGAAAATGGGGAATGCGTATCGAGTCTGCGCTGATCGTTAGACGCGTTAAGGTGCGTCGAGTTCCTTTATTACCGCCGTCACAACGTTCTGATCCGTAACGAACGTAGACCAAGGGCGAGTTTAACGGCGATATTTGGCTTGGATTTGAACGCCTTACCTGCGTACCCATCCAAACGCGGATGGTGAAAGAGAACATGCTTACCAAGGAAGAGAAACAGTGGCTAAAGGTACCTCGGTGATTATTTAATATCTCGGGCGGTCCGGCTTACTTTGTGCCCGCTTCCATAGGATCATAACAAAAAGTGTTTGGAGAGATTAGAGCCATATCTCAAAGAAGACAAACGCGCTTTCAAATGGCTCAAACGTGAAGCTGACAGAGGCATTGGGATAGCCGCCTCCGGGCCTGGTGGAATAACGATCGATTGGGACTAATCCGTTCTCCATTTTACTTCCATTTTTTCTTGTGCCTTTTCACAGTCTGCAGCGTCGCAGACACCGCCACGCTACTCGTCTTGACCCTCCGCCCTTGCGATACCTTCCCAACTTCACTTCAGAAGACTCAGTCCGGATATCCTCATCCCCTTAATCCGACCCGTCTTACTATACCTTACGTTGAACTAACCAGAGGAACTTGTTGCAGGATAGTTTTCCTCTGTCGACACTTCTATGTCACCCACGAGGACGGAACGACCCCGTTTCGATATCTTCCTAACATTATTGGCGTGTGCGTATTGACGTAAGAGCACTACGCCCACACCATTTGTTTGTACGTACATACACTTTCTCTGGAATATCTATGCTACGTTTGTTTTGTCTCTTTTCTTTCGCACATGTCCATGCGGGCAGTGGAGTTGTACATTGGGTTGTCAACTTGAATACACATAGAATCATGAGTAACAGACTGGCATGCGCGAGTATGATTTCCGGTGCATCCTGACAGGAGCCACTTCTCCAATTTCAAAATTAGTACAATGAGTCCACGACGGCATGCAACAAGAGGACGCTCTCCACGGGCGCTCGCATATCCCTAGTGCATTTCACCGAGATGACGAGGTCGGTACTCAGCTTCTCCCATCCCCATTTTTCTCTCATCATCAATAGCCCGACGTACCTTTTCCCGCGCACCAACTCCCCATGATGGCCGTTCGGTTCAGGGCACGCAAAATCGACGACGCCGAGCGCATACTCGCGCTCGTCGTCGTCGTCGTCGTCGATGACCATGTGCGGTGGAAGCGCCGCGCCCGTGCCGGCGCGGACCGCAAACGGCTCCAGCGGAACGTGCTCGTCGAAATGCCACGTAGTGCCGACGTGGAACCCGCCGCGGAGGACGAGTTTGCGACGGACGCGGCACATGACGAGGTGGGCGACCACGCCGAGCTTGGTGACCTGGTACGACGGGTGGCCCGCGTCCGCCCACGCTCCCACCGCGTTTCGGGCGTCGTCGTCGTCGCCGCCGCGTTTCCCGGGGCTGATTCTGGCATAACATCCGGGCGAGGCGGGGAGGGCGTTGGAAAAGTCCGAGGGGCGGCCTGCCCAGGCGAAGAAGGCGGGTGTCAGACACTCGTTGGCAAGTGCGACCATGAGGCGGTAGAACGCGCGGGGCCCTTCGCCGTACGCGATCGGGATGCTGACGTCGAAGAGACCGAGGAGGGCATACGCCCTGTCTTCGATCCGCGTCGTCTTGCGCTTGGCGGACCACGTCATGATTTGGGCGACGAGCGCGCACGACGGGTGGAAGCGCTGCAGGTGGCCCTCTGGGATGCCTGTCACGCGCGTGATGGCGTGGGTCATCGTCTCGTCGGCCTTGTCGCCGTGTGCGTGGCGTCGTGGGCAGATCGGGTCCCAGTCTCGGCCGTAGAAGCGTATATGGTTCGGGGCCAACAGCTCTTGGAGAGTCCACCCTCGTGTGAACCACGGTTCATTCTCAAAGTCGTCGACGGATGACGATCGTCCGAGGTGAACGATGCAGACATTGGCGAGGCTGTACCAGCGGTACATGGAGCGAATCGCCTCCTCGAGCTCTGAGCTACTTTCCTTGTTGATGCAGCACGTGTCGGACCAGACATAGCGGCAACCAAAGTCTGTGCGAGCCTTTTCGCAGAGATGGAGTAATTTATCGTATCCTGGACTATTCGTAATGGGCGTTGGACGGGTCTGGGCGACCATTTCATGAAACAACGGCTCGCGATCGCCCCAACGGTGCGAAAAGATGGCAAATCTGAAAAAGTCTTTGGCGTATTCCTGTCGGATCAGGGGCATGTTCAAGAAAAGGAGGACGGGTGACTGCAAGCACTTGCCTCGCACCAGCTCCGCTCGAGGAAGCCAGTGAAATGCCACCCGAGTGCTTTCGAGTATTCGTACCGCAGCTCACGCAGTTCATCGTCCTCGATGTCTTCTATCCGTGGCCGCTCTGCGTCCCATATTTCGTTTCGGGTGACAATCGCCAAGTCGGCGATACGAAGGAGGTGCGTAGGGAGGGAATTGAAGACATAGTCGACACATGCCTCTACGAGTTGTTGGCGCGCGTCCGGCAGACTTGTTGTCTGCACCGGTCGACGTATCTCGCTGAATGGGTCATCGTCCGGAGCATAACTGATCTGGTGCAGGTAGGATCGGACGGTACTTGGGTGCCCGGGCTGAGACGGCGAGTCTGGGCTTTCCGAAAACTCGGAATGGAGTGAAACAGGGCCAGGACACGAGGGCAGATCCTGCTGCGCAGACTGAAACGTGTCATCTGAGCTTTGGGACGACGCCGACTCAGCGCACTGTGGAGCAAACGACTGGCAATCACCGAACTGTGTCAGCGGTGTTGCGCCGGGTGTGATCTGTTCCTGTTCCAGATGAGTCGGCGCCCCGCTTTCCATGGCAGTACTGGTAACCTATCCTGTTTTATGCACAAGGATGATTGCTATCGTAGTGCGGGGTTTGGATCTTCGGAAGAACGGCTCGAGGCTGTTATCGATGAACGAGGTAGGACTCAGACGTTGTGGAGTCGTTGATACCCGCGAGAACCCTTCCCGGCCTGGACTGCTTTTGTTGGACGGACGGGCGTACATTGCTGAGCCTACTTGCTGTGGCAGTGTAGAGGGCTAGGCCAGAGGTCACCCATACAGCACATGTCCGCAGCTCGCTCCTCGGGGCGTTAACGTCCATTTCAACCAGCCATCCCGTCTTTTTTTAGGATGCCCGGAAAGGTTCGATATGCGAAATCCACTGCGTCGGCCGTCACTACAGCTCGGAGCTGTGGAATCGGGGTTCTTCAAAGTCTGGGAGGAGTCGGGAAACACTGCCTTCCTTGGCCCCCAACCAACGACCGTTCCTGGGGCTGATGCAAGTATGGAGAAGAAGCGAGTCATGCATACAGCTGAAAGCAGGGGTTCGCGGCGTTCCAGTGCAAGCAGGGAGGTATCACTGATACGAAGCTATCGCTCGTTCCATCTGTGAGACTATCTGGAGTTTAAATCCAAGTCAACGAAGAAAATAGTAGCATTTCTGCAATCTTGCCGGCGGCAATTCGACCGCGAAGCCTCCAATAGCTGGCATCTTGACAATGTAAAGTTCGTATTATATCACTTTTTGCACACTGGATTAACGTAGCCACGCCGACAGTGTTGGATGCGGAGGAATTGGTAGCCTCAGCGACGCCTTTGCTCTCTGCACTTGAGACATAATGTGCCACCGTGGGTAGAACATTTCGCTGCGCGATGGTATGACCACTGGTACCCATCACTCGACCTGCGTTTTACAGATTGCTGCCGAGTTTGTCATGAGGTATCGACAATACGTTATAGGACTAGGTTTCGCGAAGAGATTGGTTTTGGTTGTCAACATCTCGTTTACGCTGACGGTTAGTGTCCTGTCCACACGGATCAGACAATGAATGGGTGGGACTGTGCTATCGCATTCAGATCGCCTTTTGTCTGGTGTTTGAGCGCCGGGGAAATCGGTAGGTTGCCGTGCTCGAGACAGATGCGATGATCACCATTGTTTTATGGTCAAGCAACAGTTTCGCAGACTTTCTATTTATTTCAATGTGAAACATTGTTGGTTGTGTAACACCAGCTGCTAAAATTCCTCGTCAATGATTATGTCTAGTCACCACCCTTGGATCATCGCAAGATCGATACGATAAAGATGCTGTATGTATAATGTCTGGCAAGAGGCCACAGCCTCACAGGACAATAAACGCGAGAAGAAGAAAAAGAGATGCTATACTGGTTCGTCCTCTCATCCAGGCTTCCAAGATGGGTCGGCGAACTTGAATGATATAGTTATTTGTCGGCTTTACAATTTACAGGCAGATCAGACTGGTAAAGTGCTTCGATAATCACATTGAAGGAATGCTGACGACTGCAAGCCGGTGGGTAAGACTATGGAATCACATATCTTCGCTTCTCTGTTTCACACACAAGAAAAGACGCGCGACCGGCTGTTTACGGTTGGTCGGTTCGAATCATGTGCCGCAAGATTCTTCATGTTCAACTCCTTGTATCGGCCGCGGCACTAGGCGGGCGCTGTGCCCATAGTGTGTAAGTAGTAATCCTACTTCCATGAAAGCCCTCTACACTATGTCTCAAGCTCTCATTAACACATCGTGTCGCGGATCAACTGACATCATGACCATGCTGTCAGGTTCTTCGCGGAAGCGGTCCTGTAAATCTCGGCTGCTATGTCTCTTGCTGTGCTCGAGTTTCAAAGGTAGTCATCGACGGCGTTCAGGTCACCCCGGAATACGATGTCCCCCCTGGAGTGGTCTCGTGAGTATTCACGACGGTGCTAGATCTTCGCTGACACCTAATCAGCCATTTTCAGCCTTCCAAAACCATTCAAATGCAGCATCAGTATTAGGTCTGCACATGCAGAGGCCTTGCTGCGCACATGATCTTTCCTGCCACCGAAGTGCCATCTGAAGGCTGGCCAGGCCATCGATCGAACTCCAACGATATTGTGTAGGTACCCAAAAGTTGAATCGGTATGGCCGAATAGTCATTTTTGTAAAACAGTTTGAATATGTATTGTTTTGAGATCGTGCCTATCCGAACGGATCTTACCGGTTCTCACATGTCTGCTGCGTTTATACTCTGAGGGGCGATATAGGATGGTCCATTCGATTGGGATGGGGAGTAAAGTTATTTTCATAGACGAGTCCATCTACCCGACAAGAAACCGCCCTTATGGAGGGCGAAAATTGATCGTGCTTTGCGGAGGGCCGCTTGCCAAATTATATTCGGTTATATCAAGGCTATGAAAGACTCATACACGGAGCGCAGTGACAACAGCGAATCGTTCAGAGACCCAAATGGATAAAAGGAAGCCATTCTTTGAACGGCACCTTGCGTTCTCGAAGTCGTTCAACAGCAAAGTGCAACGCTCGCGCCGCCTCCCGATAGTCTGGTATCGTTTCGCCATTTCCAACCAACTGCTCGTAAACGTCCTTGGCGATGTCTGGCGCAAGCCGGTCACTGATCGACCACATCGTCCCAACCACCCCTGCATACCCTGCAAACAACATCCCCGCCGCAATGTGAACGGCCTCGTCGGAGAGATCCTCGTCCCCCTTCGCCGTCTGGCATGCAGACAGAAACGCGAGCCCGCCATGGGGACGTGACAACGCGATGATATCAGATATTCTCAAACGGCGTTTGTCGGCGAGACAGAGACCACTATTGGTTGGGTTTGTATCATCTTGGGCCCCGTGGCAAGCAAAATGAACCCAGTCTGTTTGCTTCATCAGGTCAAGTACTTCCTCGACCGCTCCGGTAAACGATTCCACAAGGGCGGCTCGAGGAGACGGAGAATTCGCAATGACTGCTTTGATATTGTCTAATTCGATATGTACACCTGGAAGCTTAGGTTGGCCATCAGAGGGTGGTTGACGGACAGCAAGAAGGCGGAGACCGTCCCGATATGCGAATTCGGACTTGGGTAAAGAACCAAGAATGCTGAGTGTAGGAACATATGACGAGACGACAAACTCGAATATCTTATGGCCCGGTGCCGAAAATCGAACGTCATAGAGACCTGCTGCATGGATCGGAAGAAACGTCAAAGACCCAGTTGGGCACCAAAATATGCGTGACAGGTCCCCGGCAGTCTGCTCAGAAACATAGATAAGCACGTGAGCTGTAAGCCAAGGGCACCACACACCGAGTGAGCCAAAACATCGAGGACTGGCTTAACAACACATTTCCAGAGAGGTGCCAGGATGGGTTTCCACACACCAGGCCCCCCCTGTTCTGCAGCTTGCCCATACCTCTCGTCGGAGGACACATCACGAGCATGGCGAACGACACTCCGCAAGACACTCTGGAATTCTTTGGATCGCTCAGGAGTGAAGTTGGGAAGCGGAACATGAATTACATGGTCGACGTCACTGAGAACAATCAGCGCATCACAGCGAGTTAATGCACTATTTAGGATCACTACTGGACCAGAGTGACCTGATGCACGGAGCTGAGAATACTCTTTGTGAAGGAGAAATCGTTCGAAACCGGGTAATGCTCGGATGTCTTGTAGCAGCTTGTCTCGCTCGATCGCAAGCATGCGGTGTCTGTCGGCCTCTTGTTGGAGAGACACAGTTTGGTTGTGGATTGCACCGCAAGCTTGCTCAGCTTGTGAGGACAATAATTTTTCACGATTGGAACCTGCCTCCTCCAACGCGGCAGACAGCTCCCTGAGTCTGCGAGCATGATCAGGGTGAGCAGACAACAGTTCATCGTAGGAGCTGCGAAGCCGGAACAACTCCCCCCATACAATCGAGCGTCCCTGTTCCAACCACTCGACGGCCGTTTCTGGGTAGCCCGAGTCTAATGCTGCGGCTGCGGCCTCGCGCACTACGTCAGAACCATGGATGAGTTCACGGTATCGATGTGCAAGCGAGAGGCCAATCCATGCGAGCTGAGGAAGTAGGCGAATGGCAACGGAATATGCAGACAGTAGAGAATGATGACGCAGACGACGAGCACAGTAGATCCACTGACGTGATGCATGAAATCGAGCAGCAATTGGACCCACGAGAGCACAAGCAGCATTGGAATAGAGTACGGCCGCCTGCTGTATGTCCTTCTGCTGTCCGAGACAATCGAAACGAGAGAGGAGAGTGTTGCCAAGACCACTGAGACGGCTGGGTTTGTCAGGGTGATCACCCGGAGTAAGATGGACGGCACTCTGCTGCCTTGAAAGTGCATCCTCTAGGTCACTTAGATCCCCGAGGCGATGGAAGCGCAAAAGGAAGGAACCCCCGAGATTGTTCAGGTAGTTGGGCTTGTCAGGGTGATCGTTGGGGGTAAGGTTGACGGCATCCCCGTGCTTCGAAATCGCCTCCTTTAGATCGTCCAGTTCACCAAGGGACTTGAAGCGAATGGCGAAGGAATTGCCGAGATTGTTCAGACACGCAGGTTTATTAGGATGACCATCAGGGATGAGGTTGACAGCGTCTTGTTGCCTTGTGATTGCCTCCACCAGGTCACCCAGCTCACCAAAATGATCAAAACGAGTTTTCAACGAGTGGCCGAGATTGCTCAGATAACGGGGCTTGTCAGGGCGATCGTCAGGGATAAGTTCGACAGCATCCTGCTGTCTTGAAATCGCCTCCTCCAGGTCCCTTGGCTCTCGGAGACGCTTAAAACGAGCAAGGTAAGAGTTACTGAGACTGTCCAGATGGCTGAGCTTGTGAGCGTGATTGTCAGGAGTAAGGTCGACAGCATGTTGATGCCTGGAAATTGCTTCCTCTAAATCATTTAGTTCGCCAAGGCGCTCGAAGCGAGTGAAAAAGGAGGTTCCAAGATTGTTCAGACTGCACGACTTTCCGGGGTGATCATCAGGAGTAAGGTTGGCAGCATCTTGTTGCCTCGAAATCGCGTCCTCTAGGTCACTCAACTCTCCAAGGCGTGCGAAACGAGTTTTGAAGGAGTAGCCGAGATTACTCAGGTAACGAGGTCTGTGAGGGTGACCTTCAGGGGTAAGTCTGACAGCGTCCTGCTGCCTCGATATCGCCTCTTGCAGGTCACTCAGCTCTCCGAGGCGCTGGAAACGAGTGATAAAGCAGTTTCCGAGATCATTCAGACGACCGGGCTTCTTAGGGTGGCCATCAGGAGTAAGGTGGACAGCATCTTGATTTCTAGATATCCCTATCTGTAGGTCATTGAGTTCCCCGAGGCACCGGAAACGAGTGAGGAAGGAGCTGCCGAGACTGGACAGACAAACTAGCTTGTCGGGGTGATTGTCAGGAATAAAATCGACAGCGTCCTGTTGCCTCGAAATCGCTTCCTCTAAGTCACTCAGCTCTCCAAGGCGCTGGAAACGAGTCTTGAAGGAGATGCCAAGATTATTTAGATAGCCGGGCTTGTTAGGGTGATCATTAGGGGTAAGGTCAACGGCGTCTCGTTGCTTTAAAATTGCCTCTTCCAAATCATTCAGCTCTCCGAAGCGCTCGAAACGAGTATGAAATGAATTGCCTAGACTACTCAGATGGCTGGCCCTGTGAGAGTGATTGCCAGGGGTGAGGTTGACAGCATCCTGGTGCCTCAAAATTCCCTCCTCCAGATCATTTAGTTGACCAAGGCGATCGAAGCGAATGAGGAAGGAGTTCCCAAGATTGTTCAGATAGCAAGACTTTTGGGGATGATTATCATGAGTGAGATTGACAGCATCTTGTTGTCTCAGAATTGCTTCCTCTAAGTCATTTATCTCTCCAAGGCGCTTGAAACGAGTGAGAAAGTTATTTCCGAGGCCGTTTAGAAGGTTAGGCTTGTGAGGGTGATCGTCAGGTATAAGGTTGACAGCATCTCGTTGCTTTGAAATCGCTCCCTCCAGGTCACACATCTCTCCAAGGCGCTGGAAGCGATTAACGTAGGAATTGCTCAGATTGTTCAGGTGACTGAACCTGTGGGGATGATCATGAGGGGTATGGTTGACAACATCTTGTTGCTTCGAAATCACTTCCTCCAGGTCACTCATCTCTCCGAGGCGCTCGAAACGGGTAACGAGGGAGCCGCAGAGACTGCCCAGGCAGCCGAGCCTCTGAGGGTGATTATGAGGAGTAAGATTGACACTGTCCCGTTGCTTCAAAATCGCTTCCTCCAAGTCATGCATGTCTCCGAAGCGCTGGAAACGAATTCTAAGTGACCCTCCAAGGGCATTGAGAAGGGTGGGCTTGAGAGGATGACCAACGGGGATAAGGTTGACAGCGTCTCGTTGCCTTGCGATCGCTTCCTCCAGGTCACTGATCTCTCCAAAGTGCTCGAAACGAGTAGCAAGGAAACTACTAAGATTGTTCAGATGGATGAGTCTGTGTGGGTGATCATGGGGCGTGATATTGAGAGCGTCCCTCTGCCTCGAGATCGCTTCTTCCAGATCACTCGGCTCTCCGAGGCGCGTTCCGAAGGCGATGTTGAGATTGTTCGGGCGACGGCCTGGACTTGTCAGGGCGACCATTAAGGGTAACATTGCTAGCACCCCGCCTCGCAATCGCCTTCATCAGGTTGCTTAGCTCCCCAAGATAACTGAACTGGAACCAGAAAACGCTACCGAGATTTGCCAGGCCGGTATGGTACCAGGGGTTGGAAAGCGAGGTAGATTGGATTGACACCTCCAAACACGGGACGGTTCGTACTAAGAGCTCGGCTGAGTCAGCTCGGCCTGTGGGAAATGTCACACATCACGCGTCACTACCAAGGTCGTAGGTAAGGATTTTGAGATTCTTGGCCGCCGAGGATCCCGTTTGGTAAGGCCGCAAATCGAACGTGTGACAGACGGCCACGATCTCGTCGTTCTAGCGCGCTCTGCCCGGACGTTTCCAGCATAATCCGAAATCAGGGCTAACTTGATTATGTTGTGCATAAGGCGTTCTTGGCATGATTGTCTGCGATTTACATGGTGCAGACGGGAGGGTTGGAAAGTATCCTGGAGTAGCCAGATTGGGGAGGGCCACTGGCACTCGGGGCCGACTCGGGTGGGCAGAGAGTCATGGTCATCAGGCTCGTTAACTGCCAAACGCCGACTTGATTGCTGCGTGAGGCGCTAGCCTTATACGACCAATAAACACCCACGGAACTTTGGGCCGGCTGCTCGTCGTGCCCTGAACTCCCATAGTCTACTTCTCGAAGCATTTCACTCTGTTCAAAATTTCCCGGGTGTACGATTCAGCACGTTCACGAATCACGATCTGGGACACGAAGCACTTTTGCTGAGAACATGGCCTGAACCTGCTGGAGACGACCGTTGAATCCTATCATCTCATCACAGCGCCAGCAATTAATTCACCATACGGTCCGCGAATACTTCATATTTCGGCTCGCTTCCCCAATTCGCATCTGTGTTGCTCGCCGGATGCCTCTGTGAATGGCGGGAGACAGGACTCGGTGGCGAGTAGGCTCGCATCTCCCACCCGCTCCTTTGCCTGTCCCTGCATGCACTCAATAGGCTTAGCGCGGCCCCGGTCCTGGGAGAGGGGCGTCCGACGGACGCAGCATATAGTAGGTCCGACAGCCCAGGTTGGCCTCTCTCTCGCACACAGACCCCACCCTAGGCCCCCCACTTACGTTTGGTTGAATCGAAGCCCTAAATACGGGGTGCGGCCCTGGATACCAGTTGAACTTTTGATTTCCCATTGTCCCCCCTTCTGAGGCCCTTGCGATGGCCCAGGTGATATCTCTCCTTGGCGTCTGCCTCCTCGGAGCAGGCGTGTACTTCCTCAAACAACTCTTTGATTTGAGACGCCCTACACCACTCCCACCTGGGCCCATTGGGTGGCCGGTCATCGGCAACCTCCTCCAGATCCCTTCCGAGAAAACCTGGCAAAGTTTTGCGGCATTGCGCGGCAAATACGGTACGTGCGCTTCGTCGTCCCGCTACAAGTCGTGCTCATACGTCCAGGGGATGTGTCGTCCATAACCATCCTGGGGTCGCGTTATGTCATCCTCAACTCATCCAAGGCCACCGCGGCGATACTCGAGAAACAGAGCGTCAAGTGCTCCGGTAGACCACATCTCACCATGGCATCCGATTTGGTCGGCTTGGGGAAGGGACTGCTATTCGTCAACTATGGTGATCGGTTTCGGCAATACCGGAGGCTGTTTTCCCGGCTGTTCGGAAGCAGGAGTACTACCGCAGTATTTAACTCGATCGAAGAGGAAGCTGTTCGCCAATTCTTGCGTCACGTATTGCAAGCGCCGGCAGGTCTTCTTAACCACATACGCACGTAAGCGCACTTCTATCGCAGAGCGAATTCACGCTGGACATCACTCACCACCAACCATGTAGCACTGCTGGGGCTATCGTCCTAAAGGTGGCGTATGGGTACCCCGTCCAAGAAGAAAACGATCCATTCGTCGAGCTGGCCGACAAGGTCATGAGCATAGTCTCATTGGTGACAGCCCCTGGCGCATATCTGGTGGACATAATCCCCATCTGTGAGACAAGATTTATACATCGGTTGCCGTCACTGGTTGCTGAGTCGGTTCATAGTACGGTATCTCCCAGAGTGGCTCCCCGGTGCTGGCTTCCTCCGAGAGGCGAAGAAATACAGGCAACTCGTGATGGAATCGGTTGAAAGGCCTCATCAATATGTCGTGGAACAAATGGTAAGGTGATCACCACACCTATGGTAATGTATTGAATCTCATCTCCTGCAAGGCTGCGGGGACAGCGATCCCGTCGTTTTCGTCTACGCTCTTGGAAGGAGGCGTGAGTCCGGAGGAGGAAGATGTGATCATGTGGACGTCCATGACTCTGTTTCTCGGTATGGTCTGTTTTCGGTGGTATTCATCATCGTTCTGATATCTGCCTACAGGTGGATCGGACACGGTACGCCCACTGTTGACGCAATGATGTCTATTAACGTACTTCGTCTACAGACCGTCTCTTCTATCTATGCATTCTTCCTCGCCATGGTGCTGTTCCCTGATGTTCAAGCCAAGGCACAGGCAGAGCTTGACTCGGTGATAGGGAGCGAGAGGTTACCGTCTCTGAATGACCGCGATTCGCTCCCTTATATTAATGCGGTATGCAAAGAAGTCCTTCGATGGCACCTTGTTACTCCACTAGGTACTTTTTCCGCGTCTTCCAATGCCTCAGGTATGCTCATGAAGCGGAAAACAAAAGCTGTTCCTCATGTCGCCACGGAAGACATTTATTACAACGGATTCCTGATCCCGAAAGGATCACAAATCATCGGAAACGCATGGTGAGCGTCGCGCTGACCAACCCATTCATTTGTCACGGCACACACACAGGGCAATTCTCCACGACGAGTCCATATATCCAAATCCCAGCGAGTTTCGTCCTGAGCGATTCCTCGGCAATGACCCTCAACCCGACCCCCAGAACACCTGTTTCGGTTTCGGCAGGAGGTGTGTACATTATCTTGTTCGTGCTGCGCACGGCAGCTAACGCATTCTGTTTGACGGTATTGTACTAGGATTTGCCCAGGTAAGAGCCCTCGGTAGACCTCGTGCATCATTGAGCAACTCTCCCTTCAGGATATCACTTTGCGGAGGCCTTCCTCTTCATCTCCGTTTCCATGTCACTTTCGGTACTGCAGATTTCGAAGGACATCGTTGGCGGTGTGCAGATTACCCCAAAGTCGGATGTTACCTCGGGAACGATTTCGTCAGTATCCGCCATTGTCTCCATCAATCCCATACGCATACAGCTGACACATCGGTTCGGACATGCCCATAGCCATCCGAAGCCATTCAGGTGTCGGATCACTGCCAGGTCTGCACGCGCCGAGGCCCTGCTGCACGGCTCGCAGAACGCTCAACCGTAAAGACATCGAGAAGTCTGGTCACATGGGATTAGTAAATATGATCGACGTTAACATGATATCTGTATTGAATACATTTGTTGTCTCGGCTGTTTGGGGGACTCCTCCATGAGGAGCCTGGCATGATCTGCAGTTCTTGGGTTAGACCGTAAATAATTCCACGGTCAGGGGAACGAGAACGAACTATTAGGTCCGTGAGAAAGCTCCGGGAAGTCGCGAGTAACTGATCGACCATCCGAACTTGATCGCTCCGTGTGGCAGCTCATCATAGGATGCGTCAGCCACCAAGACGAGTCCTCTCTTCGAGGCCACTGCGAATGACCCAGGTATGACACCCGGCGGGGAGTCATTGAAGGCCAAAAGCAAGATATGCTGCCTGGATACCCACCTTGCTATTAGCAACTATTGCAAGGTTGGATAGAAAAATGATTTTGCACTTGTAATGACTGGGTCTTTATTCGTTTATGTAAACACCAGTACCTGGGGAAGAAATCCAATCTCGGGCTTGTCCTCAAGTCCGGGTGTTTCACTGTTTGCACCTTCCTGTTCTGGACATTCAAGGGCCGTGGTCCGGGACAGGGTACTGTGATACGTGTTCGAAGTGTTGAAAGTGGTTGCAGTAAATGAATAGCGCCTGACTATTGCAAGCAGAAAGGTGATACGTGGCGACACGATCACTCAGCGGCACATTCCAATGGCGGGGCACCGGGAAATTTGGCACAGCAACAGGAAATCGCAGTGGTTAGCAAGAGCCACATCCAATGGCGCAGCACCAGGAAATTTGGCAGAGCAGTGGTTAGGAAGAGCGACACAACACTCATCGATAAACGTGACACGCACTGACACACGTGTGACCGGCACATGCCATGTTGGGTGTGTGACCGTATGACTCAGCGAGTCTGTCGCAGTCTGATCACGCTTTCCTGATCCGGTGGGTGCGCCTCGCTTGGTACGCATCTGTTGCTCTCTCTGACCCTCTCACTTTCCTAATGGCGCTCCACCGTGATGTCCTTTTCGTCGCAGAGGCCCAGTCCGGTCACGACAAAGGGGCGTCGGTCTTGGCAAAGGAACTTGGTGATTAGAGGTCAAGGGATACTTTACTACAATCAACATTCGTGTCGTACGAGTCACTGCGGGGCACTCTCCAACGCGTTGAACTGAGAACGTATCTGGGAGAGATAGCGTCAGCACACTCAGCGAGCCTGCACGAGAAGAAATGATGCCGTCATTGTCTGGAGAGCTCGAATTTCGACGTGAACAAACACGATGCGTTTCTCCAACAACACGTCGTCGACCTGCGCGTTCAAAGTCGACAACCGGCCCCTTGAGCATCTCCCTGTGAAACTGGGGCACCAAGTCGCCTATCGCCCTCTTGATCCGCTCCCTCCCGTCGCTTTCCGGACGTCTGTTGTCACTAGGAGTGCTACTTACTGCGGCCGTTTCACCTGCCAGGTCCACTAGCTGGTCTAGTGCTGCCCAAGGGGAGTCCTACACCCTTCGCTCTGACCTGAAGTTCCTCAACATTTACGAATGTCCTGTGGGTTCGCCAGTACAATTCTGGGATTCTCAGAGCTCCTTGCACCTCCCGGCAGTCAGCTTGTCTGGAGCCCTCAGATGAGCATTCCTTAGGATGTCAGCCTCTCGCTGGGACCTATCGCTGACCTGCTCTGGCACCTCCGGCAGTCCTCGAGGCCATCTTTAGCGTCATCGTTACTCTCTACCTCCGGCGACATGTCCGGCTCAACCCTGGAGCGCATGCCCTAAGTGGTCGCTGCTCGCACACGCCGTCGTCAAGATCCTCACAATGGCAACAGGCGCACGGACGAACAGCCTCGGTCTAAATAAACGTGTTGGTTACTCACATGTTACAATCGTTCGTTGCCTACATAACCTGAGCACGTTGCTGCGATGAATGTTCTTAACCAGGTGATATTGAGACGGAGCTGACTGGTCAGTTGGTGTTCTCGTTTCGGAAGCCTGTCCAGGGTAGGGTCCGTGTGCGAGAGAGAGGCTGACCTGTGCTGTCAGACCGGCGGGTAGGGAATAAGGAGGCTTCTTATCAGCGAAGCCATCGTGCGAAAGCACGATCCCACGGGCCAGTCTGGCAGTCAGGGCCCAAAGGGCACCCATCGGCACTTTGGCGTCCCCGTGCGGTACAGTGGCGAAACCACTGGCAGGAGTCCTGTCTCCCGCCATGAGAGGCATTCGACGAGCGACAGGGACATGGGTTCATGTCAAATGAGGAGTCCGACGAGGCGGATGTAGACATGGTTTGAATCATTCCTAACATTTGTTTGAGTATTGCATCATTCTTGGATGTTGGCAGGATTGGTATTGGGTGCCTGGCCCTGACATGGACATTCCAAGTACGGTTGTCCCATCGTATAATGTCATGTGACTGCCGAAATCTTACTAAATGGAGGTGGCCCACGGCCAACCGGCAGAAGACTCGGGCGAGAGTTATGCCGCGTCCGTCCGGCTTCCCATAGGTTGCCCGGTCAAGTAATCCAGATCAACCTCTCATCGTTGACTTGCCCACCACGGCATTGCCTGCTGTACCACGGTTTGGCACCAACAGATTTACTTTGCTTGTTACAGTCAATATTGACGAGTCATTCTGCACACAGTAAACGACATCCTAGGTCGCAGCGCAATGTAAGGCGTTCGGTGCAAACGGCCCGATTCTCGGTCACCGAGCTAACTACAAGATCACTTTTGTCAAATGATGCGAATCGGATGTGTTATAAATTCCCGACTTTGATCTGCTGACATTCTGTGCCCAGATGTTTCCAGCATGGTGATGGTTCGAAATCAGAGCTAACTTTTTTTTTCCCACTACATTGTGCATAGGACAGCAAAACGTTTTGGATCATCGTCTGCAACTTACATAGCCCAGTGCAGGCGGGATTGGAAAGTACCTTGGAGTAGCCGGATTGAGGAGGGCCACTGTGACTGAGGTGGCTGAGGCCGATGGGAAGAACGTGTCATCAGGCTCGGTAACTGCCACATGCCGACTTGGCTGCTGCATGTGATGCTAGCCAGATACGACTGTCACCTACGGAACTTCGAGCCGGACTCCCATCTTGTTCAGAATCTCTCCGGGTGCGCGATCTACCATGTTCACATCTGGAATACAAAGAGCATTTTACTATCAAACAACCCGAGCTTGCCGTAGATGGCCTTCGCCGATTCATCGTAACAATGCCTCAGCATAGCCTTGACAACAATTCTCCGTGCGATTCGTGATGCACCTTCAGGTCTCACCTCCCTAGTTCCTCAAATAAGGACTTACGTTCAGATAAGTCAAAGCTTCGAAGCATTTACTTAAATAAAAGTCCATCACCAGGTGTGGATACCGGTCGAGCCTCTGATTTTGCATTGTCCTCCCCTTCCAGAGCCCTCACGATGGTCCAGGCGATATCTCTCCTCAACGTCTGCCTCTCAGGAGCAGGCGTGTACTTCCTCAAACAACTCCTCGATTCGAGACGCGTTGCTCCATTTCCACCCGGGCCCATTGGGTGGCCATTGCTAGGTAACGTCTTCCAGATCTCTTCCGAGAAAACCTGGCAAGGTTTTGCAGCATTTCGCGACAAATACGGTACATGCGCTTCGTCACCCTGTTACAAGTCGTGCTCATACATTTAATAATCTCAGGGGACGTGTCGTCTATAACTGTCCTGGGCTCGCGTTATGTCATCCTTAATTCATCCAAGGCCATCGCAGCAGTTCTTGAAAAACAGAGTGTCAAGTGCTCCGATAGACCACACCTCACCATGGCATCTGACTTGGTCAACTTGAGGAAGGGAATGCTTTTAATCGATTACGGTGATCGGTTCCGGCAATATCGCAGGATGTTTTATCGGCTGTTTGGAACTAGGAGTACCACCGCGGTATTTAATCCAATCGTTGAGGAGGCTACGGGGCAATTCTTGCAGAACGTGTTGCGGAAGCCGGGAAATCTTCTCAACCACATACGCTCGTGAGCGCACTTTTGTCCCTAAACCAATTCCTGCAGGATATCATCACTCACCACTAACAATGTAGCACTGCTGGGGCCATTATCCTAAAGGTGACGTATGGGTATAACGTCCAAGAAGAAAACGATCCATTCGTCGAGCTGGCCGACAAAGTCATGAGCATAGTCTCACTGGTAACAGCCCCTGGCGCATATCTGGTGGACATAATCCCCGTCTGTGAGACCAAATTTAAACATCGGTTGCCGCCATTGGTCGCTGAGTCGGTTCATAGTACGGTATCTCCCAGAGTGGCTCCCCGGTGCTGGCTTCCTCAGAGAAGCGAAGAAATACAGACAACTCGTGATCGAATCGGTTGAAAGGCCTCATCAATATGTCGTGGAACAAATGGTAAGGTGATCACCACACCTATGTTAATGTATTGAATCTCATCTCCTGCAAGGCTGCGGGGACAGCGATCCCGTCGTTTTCGTCTACGCTCTTGGAAGGAGGCGTGAGTCCGAAGGAGGAAGATGTGATCATGTGGACATCCATGACTCTGTTTCTCGGTATGATCTATTTTCAGTGGTATTTATCATCGTTCTGATATCTGCCTACAGCTGGGTCGGACACGGTACGCCCACTGTTGACGAAATAATGTCTATTAACGTACTTCCCCTACAGACCGTCTCTTCTATCTACGCATTCTTCCTCGCCATGGTGCTGTTCCCTGATGTTCAAGCCAAGGCACAGGCAGAGCTTGACTCGGTGATAGGGAGCGAGAGGTTACCGTCTCTGAATGACCGCGATTCGCTCCCATATATCAATGCGGTATGCAAAGAAGTCCTTCGATGGCACCCTGTTACTCCACTAGGTACTGTTTCTGCTTTCCCTATCGTCTCGAAGTACGCTGACCAAGCAAAAACAAAAGCTGTTCCTCATGTCGTCACGGAAGATATTTATTACAATGGATTCCTGATCCCTAAAGGATCACAAGTTATCGGAAACGCATGGTGAGCTTCGCCCTGACAAATCTATCCATGCCTACACGGTACATATACAGGGCAGTTCTCCACGACGAGTCCACGTATCCAGATCCCAGCGAGTTTCGCCCTGAGCGATTCCTCGGCAACGACCCTCAACCCGACCCCCAAAACGTTTGCTTCGGTTTCGGCAGAAGGTGGGTCGATTATCTTGTTCGTGCTGTGTGCAGTTGCTGATGCGTTCTGCTTCGCCGTATTGTACTAGGATTTGTGCAGGTAAGGGTCTTGGTTGATCCGATGCGGAACATCATTACGTAGCTCCTCTCAGGATACCACCTTGCGGAGGCCTTCCTCTTCACCTCCGTTGCCATGTCTCTCTCGGCGCTGCAGATTTCGAAAGACGTCGTTGACGGTGTGCAGATCACGCCAAAGATCGATGTCACCTCGGGATCGGTTTCGTGGGTGTTTTCCATTGTCTCGTCGGCCCCCATGCACGTGCAGCTCACATGTTGGTTCGATCATGTAGTCATCCAAAACCATTCAGGTGCCGGATCATTGCCAGGTCCGCATATGCCGAGGCCCTGCTGCGTGACTCATAGGTCGCTTGGTTGTGTAGAGATACTAAGGGTCTGATCGTAGATGTCTGTGGGTCTGTAAACGTCGTTGACGTTGACATAATGTCTGTAATGCGTAAACTTGGTTTCTCGGCTGTCTGGAGCACTCCACGGGAGGAGGCGTGACCAGGAGTTCTCTGGTAAAAGGCTGCAGACGATTGCGCAGCAGAGTAAATGGGAACGAGCCGACTAGCTCAGTGAGAAGGTTAGGGAACGGGGGCAAACAAACGACGGACTGATGAACGCAGGTGAGACGCAGACAGGCTATTTGGTCGCTCAGTCGATAGTATCAGTCACACCACGCGGTCTGGTGGGTGGTTCATCGTACCGGGACGTTAGCATTGGCGTGAGGTCCCGAGTAGCCGATACCGCTCGGTGAGTGGCGCTAGGACCTGCCAGGGTATGGACGCGAGATCGTAGGCCGAGAATTTGTTTGCCTCTGTGCTTTTCGACTATCGTCGCTGGGTGTCAATGGCAACACGGCTCCACTCGTCGGAGGATGTGGAACCATCTCTAGAGTAACATGGACGGTGGAGGGTTTGCTAGAATGGTGCGAGACGAGTAGAATGGATACGTACTATTGGCAAGTAAAGACGCATATATGGAGTGGGACTGCGCAGGAAGGCAGCAAAGTGAATTCGAAGCCTCCACCTATGCAGTATGCACAAGTATCTTTTCATCTTCTCCGACATGTAACCCAGTATGTTGTTTCTGGCAACTGCCACGCGGTTCACAGAAGGTATCTGCTTGAATGGATCTATAGCACATGCTCGGATCGACTTGGGAGGGTAGTGTCGACCAGAAACGACATCACTTTTGTCATCGATACCCAAGACAACAACAGTGGTCATATACGAGTATCCTTCCTGTCGGACGGGAAGAGACGCCGTGGCTGAGAAGAGGAGATGTTACGATCTCGGTCCGTACATGGCCCGTGCATTCCATACTGCCTGAGTCTTTCTTGGTCATCCCTGTACTTGCTTTTTCTTTTCTTTCTTTCCCAGTTTCGTGCTCCTCTATTCTAGGTACGGTACTCCCTCACCGTCGGTTGTCTTATTTGGCGGTCCTCTACTTTAGCTGTCCAACGTGCTTGTTGGTTGCACCGCGAACTCTAGCGGACCTGATAGAGACGAGGAAAGTACGGACGGCGAGTAGAAATCGCAATGTCAACAGGTCATGGTCTCGACATCGAGGTTCAAGTTCTGCTAGACAAAGTTTGAATGCGCGACCGGGACGCACAAGACTGGCCCCTTGCGGCGTGGGTTGTGGAAATGCATGAAAAAGTCAGGGCATGCCATAAGCCGGCGGATCCCAAAAACGAAGGGTCGAGGACCTCGTCGTGTGCGGCCCTCAGCTCCTCGGTCTCTGTGACGTGGATACGACAACACTGTCTGGTTCGACGACGGCGAAAACGCCCACCCACTCGACACCCAACGCAATCAATGTTCTCATACCAACTAGTACACTCCCCTGCGCCTGTACATTCACTGACAGAAAGGGAATAATGGTGTGCGAGAGTAACATCAACGAAACGATCAGAGACTGGATAAGCCGTTCCTTGAATGGCACCTTGAGCCCTCGAAGCCGCCCGACAGTAAAGTGTCTTTGGCGATGTCGCCAAAGGGCGCAAGCTTGTAGCTAATCGTCCACATCGTCCCAACCACCCCTCCATGCTGTACAAATAACATCCGTGCTGCGATATGAGCGGCCTCGTTGGAGAGATCTTCGTCCCCTTAGTGGTGTGTACATTTCTAGTTCCAAGAAAGCGAGTGAACGGTAGTAATCATGCTGCTGCCACCACAAGCCAAGTGCACACTTTCGATCGTACATTTTACTACCACCCTAATTCTCCCCCGTCTCGTTGTCGTCGTCCCCACCTACCACCCAAGTTCGCGCATCTTGGGTAATAAAACGTGCTGACAAGCATGGGTCGCTAGTGGGCTCGTCCATGTGTGCGGCGCCGCGCCCGATCAATATTATCTCTCCGCGCGCTGCAATGTGTGGCTGTCAAGTATTGAATCGGAGATTTCAACTGTGTCCTCACACCACAGCTGCCACTCAACATTGTTTTAGCTGGCGTTGCGTCTGCAAATATAATCTGATCTGGGCGCGATATCCAAGGACTTTTGTTCCTTCCTCGTCTCCTTTGATGTTCTGCAATGTGGCCTCTTGGGCATATGTAACCCCCCTGCTCTGAGCCTCCCTATCATTATGGACAAGTGGGACATGTTTTCTACTACATTCCCTCTTGAAGGCATCCACTGGGCCATCAGCACTGTTTATGGTTTGAAGCGGACGGGAACAGCCAACGGGATTGTTGGTTGCATCCTCCTAGAGAACTTGTCCCGTCTGTCGGGTGATTCCTTCCGCCGTTGACGTTGCTCGGTTCCCCAATGGACCAAGTAGCTCTAGTGGGTTTCTTCTGAATGTGTTGGCTAATTGTGGATTCCACGAATCGACTCAGTCAAGGATGGTGATATTACGTAGGTTGCACATCAGTGAAACTAACACGACGCATTTCATCCGGGTGTGCAGGTTGATTGTGACCGTCTTCGGATCCGGACCCATCTAGGTAGCACTCGAAGGCTGGCATTGTCTTCGAGTTGCGTCAGGCTCTCGTTCCATTCGCCTTTTCCCTCTCAGGGATCGTGTCCACCTCGCTTCCTGGTCGACGAGCGTTGCTGCTACTTGCAATCACAAGAGCAATGGCAAAAAAGAATGTGGAGAAGACAATCAGGGGCTGGGGTCTCTCGAACAACCTCGAGGTCGCCAGAACTGAATGTATACGAGCGCTAGGTAGCTATTGAACCGATACGCAGCAAGGAGGGGCAAGGATGAATGAATCCAACTGAGTGAAACTGCCACGGAAAAATATACTTGAGGACCATGTGAACTAATCTAGAAGGGTATGTTGTCTCCTGAGGGAAAAAGGCCATCTCTAATTGAGCTGGTGAGACTGGAGTATCGTGCAACGGTGAAAGGGGTTGCGTGCCATCCAAAGAGAAATGAAAAGAGTGCGGCGTAAGGAGAGATAATGTAAATACGATGGTTCTCCACTGACACGTCAGATCGCCCGAACCATGGGCTTATTGATCTGGACGGAATCAGTTATACTCTGGAAAATGTCCTCGAAACAGCACTTACAGTCGCATCCGTCCCCGCAGTCACTATCCGACCCAATGGCTTGAATATCACTCTGCCGAGAGAGCATTCCACGGCTTCGGCCTGACCCGGTGTGGCCTTGCACCGAGTGCGCTATCAAGAGCATCGATAGCACAGTAAGACAAAAGCCAGTTACGTTCAGCTGCATGACGAGGACTGCTTTCGATGATATCGGTGTGTATGTTGGGATTTTGTCTACCATGGCTGCCCCCTTTATACTCGTCTGGGTGAGAGCTTTCTGGTCCCCATGTGCAAACATCACCGGCTACAGACAGTGACTGGCTGTTGGCGATCATTTGACACCTGGCAGACCTGGACAGGTGAAAAGCATGGCCAAGACCGGCGAGTCTGACAGGCCGTATGTACCAGCCGGAGTTGGGATAGAGATCGGATCTGATTCTCCTATCTGTCAATATCACCAAGCGACCTGACACTGGATGACATCCCGTCAGAATTTAGGAAAATACGGGCGCGGGAGACTTGAGCTCCGCTGACTTCGGCTAAATTTGGAGAATATTTCTTGTAAATCTGATAACCGTCATGCGAGTGCTAAATTTTACCGACCTGTCTTGTTGAACTATGGCGGAAAACCTGCACATTTATTCCCACCGTGGGAGGGGCGATTCTCACATCGGAATTGAACCACTCCATTCGAGGTCGTCATTTACAGAGACAGGCTTGTTATCTGTCCTCCATTCTAGCCCACTGTGATTGACTGAAACATAAAATCCGGCAGGAAGTCGTCTAAGGCCAAGGGCGAGATCTGTTGCCCGGATGCCTACCTTGCTATTAGCAACCATTGCGCGCTCGGATAGAAAGTCGATGTTCGCACTTATAATGACCGCTTCGTTTATGCGTACTGTAGTTCCTGGGGAAGAGAGCTCGTCCCTAGGCTCGTCTTCGTATCCAGGTGCCTTATCGTTTGCATGTCCCTGCCCGCCCATTCAAGGCTGTCACCAGCAACAGGGCGCTGTGATTGCTCTAAATGTCACTATGTTAGTTGATGAACCACAATCAATGTATCAGACCTCACAGTCGGGGGACGTCGACGTGCCGGAATCGGGTCGCGATTACCAACTTCTTGAGCTTGAGCGGCTAAGCATCATGGGTCAGAAACTGAGATGCCATGACACTACCTGAGAAAAGTTACGATAACCAGGGAAACAAACATGCGGTGCCGTTTGTCGCGTTCGTCAGGTCACGTCGAAATACCAAGAGCACTTGTAAATGCACCCACACAGGAAGTGGGGCAGAGAAGGAATCGAGGCCCGCCAACCGAGCACAGGAATCGCTCTCCCTCATCATAGCCCGGGATCAAGCTGGTCAGCTGACCAGGTGACCTAGGTCAGGCTTCCCGTTCCCACTAGTTCGCCTTCTCCCCTTGATTGAGTTCTCACCTCCAAAGTCAAAGACCCGTCCGAACCAGGCGTGGACACCACTCGAGCCCCTAGATTCCCTTATTCTCTTCCCCTTCCGGGGCTCTCACGCAGTCTGGTGACCAGACCTGTCTATGAGGTTTGGGTAAGCGGAGGGGCAAACTTGTGGCGTTGGCAGGACGAGCGGATTCGCACGAGCACATGACTGATAACCTCTTTTTGGGGCTAGTTTGGTTCCTTTAGCCAATGAGAAAACTTGTAGTTTGTCTGTGGAAATCAAGTGTTTGCGGAGTATGCTCTGGGTTTGAATATTCATCAGCCAACTGATTAATCTAATCTACTGATCTGACTTTAATCGCCTGAGTTCGAGAATCGAGAAAAAGAAGCTGAGACTGCACACTTGATGAATTGAGCCCCGGTGGACGTGAAGAAGCGCCCAGATGAGATTCATAGACAGATGGAATAACCCGAAACTGACTTGCAGGAATTGGGTTCGGGTAAACAGATTGACATCCTTTGTTCGCAAGGCTTTCGCACCTCGAATACGTGCGTTCGTCGACTGGTCATTGATACTTGGAACCGCACGGTCGGATAGTTGCGGAGAGGTCATCTTGAGCTAGTTGATGCACACATCGTTGATAACCGCAATGTTTCCAGATATCGAGCTTTTGTCCATAATCGATGTCCGAAGTGGGAATTGTTTCGTACGACATCCATCGGGCTGTTTTCGACGCTCCAAATGGCTGAGACGCAGTTCATTGGGGCGCTCGAATCCTTCAAAATCCTTCGAGAATTAAAGCAATATGTCGATTATGTGGACTCGGATTTGATTGTGATGCGCCTTCCGTTGCTCGGTGGTTGGTCGAATATCCATATTGAAATTGAGATCGCTCGCATGTTGTGCCCGGGTTAGCATCAGAGACAGTCGCAAATCAGACGGATCGGCATCAAGTTGATATATGACGGCAAATGTTCCTGATTGAACTTTGGCAGGCGCAAAGTCTCGTTGCTCGACAAATATCGATGTCTTGATGTTGATATTGTCCCAGCACAGAATATGAGGACCACAGGCAATACGGGCAGCACGCTCGAGACTTTTCGCAGAGAGCTGATTGAGCAACTTCGTAAGTGAGGAGAATGATAAGCAGAGTCCACAGCGATGTAAGGCATCAAGAGTCTGGCAGGAAACTCCGTTCGTCCAGAGGAATAAAGTAAATGGAATTGCGAAATAAAGTGCATTCTGGGATCGCTCCTTGGCCAGTTGCGCTACGATCACATTGCAGGCCTTTGAAAAATCAATATATTTGAGCAAAGATAGCACAGGTACACACCGTAGTACACGATTTGATCTTGTTGTTTTCCTTTGCACGTTTCGTCTGTGCGGCAGTGTGAAGAAGGTGCCCAAGTATCGGAGCTTTGCTTTCAACGAGCGGACCAACAACTTCATCAATATCCCAGGTAAGAAGGCTCTCTGGGGTGGTGTTACCGATCGACCATGTAAGCGCACTCTTGATGTCGTCCATCTCGTTCGCCACCTTGTCCGAAACGATCTCAAATGCAAGTGGTTCCACCCAGGATAAAAAGACGGAGCGGCCATTCCTGTCTCCGTATATGCAGTCCAAAACCATGGTAAGTTTTCCGGATGGGCGAAAACAGTTGGTTTCGAAGTTTCTTAAATTCGGTGTTGTTGGATTCCAGGATATGGAGGACGAAATCGAGAATCGGCATGCGGCCATCTCGAAGGATCTTGAGGGCAGTTCGGATTCGTTCATTGCGTCTGCTGAACGCAGTTTCGTCGTTGGGTTGCATGGCGTAGGGCGACGAGCCTCGATCACCATGGCCGAGCAGCCGTTTGACTTAGCTAAGCGGCAAGCTACATGTTGCATCGGCATGCTCGTGCCGAGTATATCTACCAACAGGACAAATCCAAAAAAGGGTTTATCAGTCATGTGCTCGTGCGAATCCGCTCGTCCCGCCAACGCCACAACCAGACCTATCGACGGCTTGCCCCTCCCTGGTCACCAGACTAGCTCTCACGATGTCCCAGGTAGTATTCCTCCTCAACGCCTGCCTCCTCGGAGCAGGCGTATACTTCCTTAAACAGCTCCTCGATTCGAGGCGCCCCACTCCATTTCCACCTGGGCCCGCTGGGTGGCCGTTGATTGGTAGCCTCTTGCAGATATCTTCCGAGAAAACTTGGCTAGGTTTTGCAGCACTGGGCGATAAATACGGTAAGTACATGCGCTTCCTCGTGTTGCCAGTACATATCGTGCTCACACATTTAATAATCTCAGGGGATGTATCGTCCATAACCGTTCTGGGCTCGCGCTATGTTATCCTAAACTCATCCAAGGCCACCGCAGCGATACTGGAGAAGCAGAGCATCAAGTGCTCCGATAGACCACACTTCACCATGGCATCCGACTTGGTCGGCTTGGAGAAGGGAATGCTGTTCATCAACTATGGCGATCGTTTCCGCCAATATCGCAGGTTGTTTTCTCGTCTGTTCGGAAGCAGGAGTACCACTGCAGTATTTTACCCAATCATAGAGCAGGCTACTCGCCAACTCGTGTGTAACATCTTACACAAACCTGATGATCTGATGGACCATATACGCTGGTAGGCGCACTTTGGTCTCCAAACCAGTTCTTGCCGGATGTCACCACTCACTGCCAACCACGTAGCACTGCTGGGGCCATTATCCTGAAGGTGACATACGGATATACCGTTCGAGAAGGAGAAGACCCATTTGTCGAATTGGCAGACAAGGTTATGACCATGATTTCAATGATCAGTGCTCCCGGAGCCTATCTGGTGGACGTAATTCCTGTCTGTAGGGTTGAACATAAACACAGGTTGTTGCCATTGCCCACTAAATCGACTTACAGTACGGCACCTTCCAGAGTGGTTCCCTGGTGCAGGATTCCTCCGAGACGCGAAGAAATACAAACAGCTCGTGATGGAATCGGTTGAAAGGCCTCACCAATACGTCGTGGAACAAATGGTAAACAGTCACTACACCCACGTTTATACATTGGATCTCATCCTAGCAAGGCCGCGGGGACAGCGACTGCATCGTTCTCGTCCACGCTCTTGGAAGGAGGGGTGAGTCCAGAGGAGGAGGATGTCATCATGTGGGCGTCCGTGAACGTCTTTCTCGGTATGCTCAGCCCTTGGCAGTACCTATCGTCGTTTTAACGTGTATATACAGGTGCATCGGACACGGTACGCTCTCTTTTGGTGAACTCACGCCTTCGCCGACGTACTTCGTCTACAGACCGTCTCTGCCATCTACGCATTCTTTCTTGCAATGGTGTTGTTCCCCGATGTTCAGGCCAAGGCACAGGCAGAGCTTGATTTGGTGCTAGGGAGCGAGAGATTACCATCTCTGAACGACCGTGATTCACTTCCTTATATCAATGCGATATGCAAAGAAGTCCTTCGATGGCACCCTGTTGCTCCACTAGGTACTGCTTCTGAGTCCCCTGCTGCCCTGCAGTGCGCTCACCAAGCAGAAAACATAATCAGTGCCTCACGTTGCCGCGGAAGACATCTATCACAACAGATTCTTGATCCCCAAAGGATCCCAAATTATCGGAAACGTGTGGTGAGCATCGTGCCAACTGACCCATTCATCTGTCACGGTACACGCACAGGGCGATTCTTCGCGACCAGTCCACATATCCAGATCCTGGCGAGTTTCGTCCTGAGCGATTCCTCGGCAACGACCCTCAACCCGACCCCCAAAACGTTTGTTTCGGTTTCGGAAGGAGGCAGGTACATTATCTGGCTAGTACTGTGCACGTTTGCCGACGTATTCTGCCTCACGGTATCGTACTAGGATTTGCCCAGGTAAGAGCCCTTGGTGGACCCAATGGCGTATCATTGAGCAGCTCATGTCAGGATATCACCTTGCGGAGGCATTCCTCTTCATCTCGGTCGCCACGTCTCTCGCCGTGCTCCGGGCTTCAAAGGACGTCATTGGCGGCGTGGAAGTCACGCCAAAGATCGACGTCACCTCGGGATCGATTTCGTGAGTCTCCGCCCTCTCTCTAATGTGCATCCAGCTGATGCATTGGTTTGAACATGTTCATAGCCATCCGAAGCCGTTCAAGTGCCAGATTATTTCCAGGTCTGCACGCGCCGAGGCCCTGCTGCGTAGCTCATAGACAGCTCGATTGTGGAGAGATATCAAGGATCTGGCCATACGGTGTTCGCTTTTGTGATTCGCTCAAAGTCAAGACGTGTTTCACTCGTTTGGAGTGCTCCCTGGGAGAAGGGGCTATGGTTAGCGGTATTAAATGAGAAGAGATTATTTACTTTTTATGATTGACACCTGCCAGGATCACCGTGTCGAGGAAAGTGTTGGTACTAACGTGAAGTCCCCAGCGGTCGACGCCGTACTGTGCGAGCGGGATTTCCTGCGAGAATAAAGATATACATGGGATGAGAAGATGGATGAAATCACCTTTTGGCGCCTGTTTCTAGTCGCTTTCACCATCCCTCACGACTCCAACCCGTGAGAAGATGCAGGACGCCTCACGGCGCAAAAAACAGGTTGCACATACGTACCTAAACGGATATCCACCAAAAAAAATAGAAACGCGTGTACAGGAGTTGGTGACGGGAAAGAACCCACAGTATGGTTGTGTGGTGGGGTTCATCCTTTGTCTTCACTGCCAGTGTTCCAGTACGTCCGCTCTAAATTGCTGGGTGGTTCACAAAAAACACCTACATGGACAGCCGAACAGTCGATGGAGAAGAATCCCACCCCTGCCATTGATGCCCGAGAAACCAGGGGCAAAACAACTGAGATCGGTCCGCGTACTAGTCTGCCGTCCAGCCGGGTGGGGGGGGGACACCGAACAACCGTCGAACAGGCGTGTTTCTGCGTTGGCGGAGAAAGGCCAGGTGTCGCTCACTGGGCGGTAGACCCATGTCCCCAACTCGGATCAGGATCCCACCGGACAACACAGTATTCGGGTGGCCTCTCGACGTCTTGGTGGGATGTAGACAACGTCTGGATTCAGGGCGACGTTGGGCAGTTGGCGGCAGATTCAAGTGCGACCGGAAGTGAAAAGTGCCTCGCGGCGGCGGCGGGCCTTTGACCCCGCTGTGGGCGGTCCCTGAATTTCTTTGAAACCTCCTCGGTCGCTGCGAAATGACCTCGTCCTCGACACCTTCACCAGAGGCTTTCTTCCGTTTTGCTTTGTGCTCGTGCGAGGGCCACATTCACTGCATCGACTCGGATGCTTTCACCGGAATATCCGAGTCTCGCGTTTTCGGTGGGCGGTTGTCCACCTGGAAAGAAACAGCAAATATTCATCTCGACCTCCGCGGATGCCAAAGCTCGTTCTGGGCCCCGAGCAAATCGGATGTGACATCAGGCACACGGGTGCTCTTCGGTCCGTTTCCTGAAGGCGACCGCTTGCATTCAGCCTTTGTTTTTCCTGCGTGCGTGGGGATCGTAATCAGGAAGTTGACTGGCAAGCTCGTTGGTTGCTGGACTCCCGGCAAGCAGGGCCATGTTTTCCATGGAAGAAGACAATAATCGATTTCAAGGCGGCTGTCGACCTGTCCCCCTTGTGCAGGACCACGGCACGAGCACGTCTGTTGGAGTCGCGAAATTGAGGCGGTGCTAACATGCGCAACCCCAACGACAAACGTGTGCAAGACTGAACTCCATTCACGGCTCGTTGACGCTCTCCACACACGCACACCATGCTACGAAAATCGAGAACCTAAGGTCTCACAACACGGTATGGTTTCCGCTGTGAACTTCAGAAAGATTGATCATCCGCAAAGTATGCCTTGGGCGATGGTGGAGTCCATCGTGACGTTGGCAAAGCATCGAGTTTCGATAAGACACTCGATCACGGTGAACGCTACACTGTTATCTCTGATCCCACGGATCCATGTTGCTGCGATGCTAATGGTGCCGGGGGACGCGCCTAGCCTCGTATTCTTGAACTGTGTTAAGTTTCCTCCCCGTCGAGTCCAAGTTTCTATTGTCTATCTGTCTGTGAGAGACTGAGCAAACTGTAGAGGCTGCTCAGTGCTTCCAATAAAGGATCCAGCTCGTAATAGGACGGGCGTGGTGGGTAGGCATGTTTGCGTTCACTTCACGCTCGGGCAAGGTGCAGACTTGCACTCACATTGCATCACGTGGTTCTCTTTAACAGGCGATCGCGCTCGATCGATGGCATCATGTCATCCGGTGGAGGCGAACAAAGGCATGCGGCATTCTCTCGCACGAGCTAACGTGATCTGTATAGAAGTCTTGGCACCCGAGGCGATGCTCTGACATTCCGAAGTTTCCGAAACACACTTTTGTGGTGAGCCCTTTTCCCCGTATCACGCGGAGGCTAGCTTTAACGCCGCTGCACTTCATCATCAGAGCTCGCAGGATTAAAATATTGATGCGTCCTATCGAGCAGACCTCTAGGTGGCTGAGCGTGCTGCACGCCCATCGACCTTCCGTGCGTCTTCACGACAAATCTCCTGCGCCCACTTACATTGCAGGATGTCGTGTCCCAACTCCTTCCTGTTCATACCAGATCGCTTTAAATGCGTACACCCCGCCAAGGACATTTTTAATCTGCACTTCATTTTTCAAGCTGACGACATACATGTTATCGCGATAAGATTGAAACAGATCGCTTGTGGAAGGACAAGATGGAAAATTACAGTAACATAATGATGAAATGACGTCTCGGTCGAAGCCAGCTAACAGCACCTCGCGATCCGCTCCACGTAACGCGTGGACCACGGACCGATCGTGACGTTCTCCCAAACTTTGTCACAATAGTCCGTGTTCACCGAGTCCTCGGGCGTCGTGCCCTCCAGAAACGCGAGGTAGCCAAGAGGTCGGAGGACGGAGGAGGTCGACCGCCCGACCGGCCGGTGCGACGATGAGTGCGTTCACCTCTTCCCTGCTCCTCCACCCGTCTTCTTGCACGAACTGGTCAGCTCGTTGGCCCGTGATCGGGCGCGAGGGCGGCAACTTGCGCGCCTGCGTTGGCATTCGCATCGTTCTCCGCCTGCGTCGCGTCGTTTTCGCTGCTCGTCGCTCCCCTCGTCCCTAATCCCACCCTTCTCCCCACCGCCGTTCTCGCGCAGTGCTTCGGGTCATCACTTGCTGTTCCCCATGTGGCGGCAGTGCGAGCAAGAGGACATCGCGCGCCACGTGCAGCTCCTTCGGCCCGACCGCGGTATGCTCCGCACGCAACTGCCCCACGGCAGGCCAGACCAGTGCGAGCCGCCGGACCAGCGCACTCCGCGGGAACGCTTCGTGCCACCACATGGCTGGGGCCTCGGTCGTCGCTGCGGATCAGCGACCGGAGAACGGGGGGGGTATAACGGACCCACACGACGTGCTCAAACGGCGGGTTGTCGAACATGCAGAGCGCGAGTACGTCCGCCTCTTCGTCCACGAGGGCGATGTACAGCCCCGGCACGATCTCCACCCGGTCGCTGGTCCCTGCGAGCGAGGGGGGACCGGCGTTGGCGGGGGCGTGGGCGGGGGCGAGGATGAGGCAGTGGAGTGTGTCATCGTCACCTTCGTCCTCTTCATCCTCGTCCCCGTCATCGTCGTGGTGGTAGCGGCTATGTGGGTCCTTGTGGTCGCCGTCCTCACCAAACTTCTGTGGAAAGATTAGCCGATACTGAATGGCAGCCGATGGTTTTAGACCAGTCAAAACCACTGGCAGTCCACTGAAGAAGACGAGGAAGAGCTCGCAGTTGCAGTCGTAGACTGGGTTCCAGTCCCGGTACGAAATAGGCGTGATGGAAGGGGTGACTGGGCAGCGCCAGTGGAGCGATCGGCGCGACGGGGAACGACGGTCGCCGACGAACATGCCAGAGGATGGACTCGACGAGAACGAGCGATTTTCTGTGCCATAGCCACGAATTCTCGGTGGGGAACACGCGTGCAAGGGCAAAGCAAACGGGGCAACGGTGGACCATGGTGAAGGATGCACTCGTCGTGTGTGTGGACTGGGTCGCTTCGGCTAGGGGACAAAAGCCAAAGGCGTCGCAAGCAAGTCGCGGCATTTCTTCGAGAGCTCCTCACAAAAAGCTGGTGGACATGATGCCTTCAGGCGAGGCCGCCTTGGTCTCAGGATCTCTCTTTGCCCCGACCACGGCGAGCGAGGCTACGCACTTGTCTTGAAACAGCCCCACAGAAGATTTGGGGGCAACGAGGCAGCGTTGGACCCCGTGGCCGGTCTGATTGCGTACCTCCCCAGTGGCGCTTGGCCGTCCTTGTCTTGCGCCCCATCGTTCCTGGTCACGTGCTAACCCTTGAAGCCATGCTGCATCCTGTTATGAAAGGCTCGAGGAGCCATCTTGGTTCTCCCCGTTCCCCCTCGAGACGTGACTAGGCCAAAAAGAGACGCGCGCGCCCCGAGCGCCATCATTCTTCTGGATGACGTCCAACGACAAACCGAGTGATCTCGAGCCGGGTTCCACGAAAGGGAGAGTACAGGTTTGTGGCATCTGAATCATGTTGCGTGATGCCCAGACTGACTGTGTCTTCCCCTTCTCCCGCGACTGCGTCCGTCTTGGTCCCTGGCAAAGGCGCGGTTTAACTCTTTTTTTTTTTCGCTGCCACCGCCGCCATAAGGCATCAGTGTGCTGCGGCCGCGCCTGAATTCAAAACTATGTGCCTGAAAGCATGAATCGCTTCCACAGGCTGGCACCCCCCCCAAAAAACACCCACTCGGCGAGCGAAATGAACAGAAGGCGACGCGTCACAGGTCATGGACCAGCCTAGAGTAAGTACCCGCAGGACACCCGTGCTGACAGACGGTGGCGCAGAACGTGTGGCGGATGCAGATGGGGGGTGCAGGCGAGCTGATATGATGATGATGATGATGATCAGTGGTGAGTAATGGTGGGCCATATGAGTCATACGATCAGAGAGGGCGAGCACCCAGGGCGGTCTAGCTCGACGAGTCACGTCCGCTGTTGCTACCCCCACCGCCCGGCGATCAATTCTTTATTTCGGATCACCCTAGCAGCGACCGCACACGCGGAAAGGCATTGCCTCGCGACGGTAGACACTCGAGTGCTCGCGCGCGCGGCGCCTTGGCGTTCTTCTTGGTCCGAGGTGGGGGTGCCACCGAAACACGTGCATGGGAACGCTTAGACCGCGACGAGGCGGGATCCCACGCGCCGGGGTGCCCGTTGGGTTCCTGCTGAGTCATCCTGGGCCATTCGGAGTATCCATGACGCAGTGACGTGACAGCCAGGGGGCCATCACTCTCTCGGGACTTGTAGAGACGAGGGGGGGGCCCTCCGATCGCAGTACGGTGCGTACGTACGTACGTGTGCGTTCGTGTTTTCATTCATGGCGCCGTCAGGCACATGCGCATCATTCGAGACCCGAACACGTGTGGCAAGAGCGCACTTGCGTGCGTGTGCTTGACGCTCGCCGTGCCAGTGCTTGCACCGACCTCTTGCGCGGTGCTAAACGGCGCTACAATCGCTGTCTTACTTTTCGCTGGCAGGGTGTTGGCAGGGTTTAAGAGATGGCTCTGACCGGCAACGCGCGCGGGAGCCGGGTCCGTTTCTGGCAAAAGTAAGTACGAGATCATGATGCGATCGTCGGTGCGTTCTGATTCGACCCACTGGTGACAAAGAGTTCTGCCCAGTGGGAGGTCTCGACCCGACCCCAAGCTAACCTGCATTGGTACGCTGGCGTGAGCGAGCGCAGCGGTGGTTCCACGTCCTGAGCCAGCCCGTCGGGAGGCTCGCCGGCATCGGGCGAAGGAAAGAAAGTATATCTGACGTCTCCCCGATCGTGGTCGCATTGAATTGAATCCGTGACAGATGGCTCAGGTGACCTACATAGGCTGGGAAAGCATGGGCTTGCGGGCGCCCGACACAAGTAAGCAAGTGAGCTTGAGTATCTGTCATCAGGGTCCGAACAACAAAGGGGGGGTTACTCTAGATGAGACGACGTGTTGTGAAGCCAACCGGACGCATAGACCCCCCGCACGTCACATCATACATATATCATATCATATGACCTTCATCGATCATGTGCGATTCTCGGATCGGGAAGACAACGCAGTGTTTAGCGAGCCGCCAATAAATCAACCAAAGGAGCGAGACTAGTCTGTATTTATAGTTGAATATGGACAGATCTGGGGCGGGCGTTCTCGTCATTCCAGTTGTTGCAGTGGTGCCACAGGGACGCGCACAAAAGAGAGAGCCGCTTCCTAATACTACTCGCCGCTGCGTCGCATCGTGCCAATCTAGCCATGTACGGCGTTATTTCCCCCATAGGTGGGCTCCCAGCTCAGGGATTTTCAGGAAACAATTCATCAAGTCGCGGTGGTTGCGTAAGAGAATAGCCAAGTCTTCCGATACGTTCCGCCCGACTCTCCATTGAATAGGGATGCAAACACAGCAACGGAGGTCGACCTGCATACGCGCCGTCCGAATCATGATCCTGGTCGTCGCACTGCATCCAAGTTCCGAGTGCGAGCAGGTGGATCGCAACCCAGCCTCCGTTTTTGTTGAGATTCCGATCACGCCGACGAAATCGCACCTCGGTGGCGCGGAAAGAGACCAAAGGGGCAGGTGGGGCGGAATATATGTATGTGGATTCATCTTGGCTAAACATGGTATAGACGTTGCAGATTGGGTCACGTGAACTTTCTGTGGATTGACGGTTGGGCTGTGACGACCACGCATAGGTGCATGTATGCGAGCGGGAAGTGGAGCGGATGTCTGTAACGGCGGGCCGGACGTTGCGTTGGGGTGCGCGCCGTTAGTTCGTTGGTATAGCCGACAAGAGTCCGAGGGAAAACAAAAGGAAAGAATGCCCGCGACACGGGCCAAGCTCTTGCGTCCGGATCACGCTCAGTGACACAGGAGATGCACATGCAGCGAGAGGCTGTGTGCGTGTGATGATGGTCTCGGGAAGGCCGGGTATTCTGCGTCGTGATGCCGAACGAAGGCCCGGTTGACGATGACGCATGCCTGCAGCGCGAGGACGAGGGTCGGTGCGAGCTCGGTCACGATCTTGGATCGAAAACGAGAACGACTATCTCGACTGAAACGAAACAGACTCGGGGAGAATGAAATGTTCCAAGGATGTTCTGCGGGACCGAGCGGGCGTGCGAAGAAAGCGGGCGCCCGAAAGAGGAAGGGGATTCCCGGGGCTGCCATGGTAATGTGGGGGGTTGTGACAGCGTTAGCCTGGCGGCATCGGTGTGCCTGGGATGAGAGCAGGCGAGGCGAGTGGTGGCAGGGCGTTGCTGGGCACTGGCGTCGTGGGCTGGTGCTTGTCGAGGGGGTGAAGTGTTCTCGAGCGCGTTTCAGCGAGTGCACAGGAATGACGAGAAGCCCACATGTGACTGCACGGCGAACGATGGCCGGCGTGGGAGCGCACACGCCGATCGAAAATGAAACCCGCTGTTAGGGAGCCTCCGACGGAACGAGCCCAAGATTGCCTACGACGCCATCAGCCATCTCCTCCTCCTCCTTATTTCTGTGCATGCCCCCGAGCGTCTAGTCCCCCCCTCCGTCCCCCCCTCCCATGGCCTCCCTCACGCCCCCGCCGACCCTCCAGCGCGGCAAGGCCTGTCTCCGCTGCAGGTTCGTACCCACTTCCTCCCCCGCCTGGCCCACTCACCCGCCCCCTCGCCAGAAAACGCAAGATGGTCAGTCCACCCCTCCCCCCCCTCCCTCCCCTCTCACCCGCCCCCAGAAGTGCGACGGCGTCAAGCCCGCATGCCAGCAGTGCGCCCGCGCAAAGAAGCCCGACGCCTGCCAGTACGACGACGGCAAGGGCAAGACGAGAACACAGCTCCTGCGCGAAAACATCGAGCGTCTCGAGCAGCGCATCCGCGAGCTCGAGGATCCCGAGTACACCTCCCCCTCCGTCGTCCTCCACGACCCCCACGTCCACCGTCGCTCCCAGAGCTCCTCCTCTTCCCTCGCAGGCTCCCCAGGCAGCACCGGCTTCTCCGCCCCCCACTCCCCCCTCCCACCCTCCGGTAGGTCGTCCACATCGCTGCCCCCCCTCGCTCACCCCCTTCTAGCAGCTGGTTCCCCACAGCATTCTTGGATCCATGGCGTGCCTTCCCCCTCCCCTTCGCCTTTCAGCGACGCCTTCCACATCGAGCAACAGCCCCCGCTCGACTTGGCCCTCGTCCTGCAAGTTCATCTTATCTCGCTCCCCTTCTCTCCTCATCCGTCCTCACAGGGTCGACATATTTGCATCACATCGCCATCAATCCCTCCTCGGCATCCACATGGGTCGATTACGAGATTCCTTGACGGCCCCCGCTGCCGAACAGCATCATCCCTGCCTCACAAACGCCGTCTTTCTTTGGGCATGTTACGTCTCCCGTCCTGGTCCCCTCAGCGCGCACGAGTCCCACTACCTCAACCGCTCCCTCGAGGCCCTCAGCGACGCTCTCCAGTACAACAACCGCGTCCTCGACGTCATCCGTGCCTCCTGTCTTCTCTCCCTCTACTTCCTCTCCAACGGCCGTCCGTTGGAGGGCAGCTACCATGCCGCCGCCGCAGCCTCCCTCACCATGCAGTCCGGCCTCCATGGCGCGATCATGAACCACTCCCCGTTCGATTCCACCGGCGTCATGTCCCCCTTGAAGCTCGAGCCCGCCAAGGACACCGTCGAGCAGGGCGAGAGAATACTCACCTTTTGGCAGGTCTTTGTCCTCGATCGGTGCTGGTCAGTCGTCCTCCAAAAGCCCGTCACTATTCCCGACGGCCCCGATGGCTGCTTGTCCATCGTCATGCCCTGGCCACAGAGCATGGAAGAGTATGAATCGGCAAGTCAATCCTGGATCGTCCCCCTGCCGTCGACTGACCTCCCACGCTATAGGGTCAAATAGACGACTTCCATTCCTTTTCGACCACCCGCACCTTCTTCGACGGTCCGTTTTCCAACCTTGGCAGCGGCTTCTCCCCACTCGCCCTCAGAGTAAAGGCCTCCGCTCTCTTCCATCACGCTCATCACTTGGCATCTAGCTGGGACCAGCGTAGGCGGCTTGTGTCTGCAGGCTACCTGCATCCCTCTGACGATTACACAGCCCTGTCCCTCTCAAGCGCATTCATGGACGACTTCCAAACATTGGAGCATACGATCGCACGTTTTCTCTCCACCCTTATCCCCGTTCACCAATTGGACGCCACCATTCCCGACGATAAGCACGCATATATCGCAATACACACGCTCGCTCAAGTAGCGATCATCCACCTGTATTATCCATTTGGACAGGAAGATCCCGTCGCATACGACAAGTGTCTTCGTGCCGCGCGGTGCTGTGTTTCCATCACCAAGCACGTTGCCGAGGCCGAGTACGATTTCCTCGACCCCGTTCTGGGCGTACGTTGATTCTTGTTTGGTGTCATGATGCGCGTCTGACTGGTGTGCCTAGCCTTGTTGGACGACCGCCATGGACACGCTGGTTCGCGAGCTGAACTTGGTCGAGACGTCTTGGCCGATCGTCAGCAGTGCTGAAGTGCGCGGTGAAATCAGCGCACTCCTTTATGCGATGACCCGCTTAGGATCCCGGTTCCCTTTACTCGGGTACACCGTGGCCAAAGCACAGAAACGACTGTCGGGACTATAGTTTGCCCAGCACGTCTATCGCCCTCGTCCAGATGGTAACGGAACGGACATTTATTAAACAGCTTTGGCGAGCCCATGCGGACTGTTTTTGAACATTTTGTTCGGACTCGTGTATTCCTCACCATCTCTTCTGTTAGATGATTTGGGACGTCTTCCGTCTTGGTTGTTCAACGCCTCGACTCATTCTTGCTACGTTCGTTACGACCCACCACGTACACTTGTCGGACACTCCTTGGACCTCCCCCAGTTCAGACACTATTCGGACTCGAACGTCACGGACATGTGATCTGTCGCACTACTCTTGTCGATCTGATAATTGATACGCTAGTCCATACTTTTTTTTTTTTTTGCCTGTTTATTTCGTCTCATATCTCCTGCGTGCTTCTGCTACTACTACCATCTCGTAGTCCGGGACATTGCAGATCCTGTCGTTTGGACTTGGTGCTTTCATCCTGCTACACTACTGACCGCCATTGTACTCGCAGCGTAATGCAGAAACAAACAAACAAAACGGACTCGATGTATGTATATTGGACGGTCTGGGTATAATGCATATGTCGTTAGAGTGTTTTCCTCGCCGGACCCAAGCCCCGAGTGTTGGCCAACGTAGCCTGATGACGCTTAGCACGACTTGGCGTGCGCGCCCTCGCTCTTGGCTCTTTGCACAAGCGCCGGGTAACACGTAACGGGAGAGGTGGGCCATGCTAGCCTGGACAGCTCTGTCTGCAACTTTCACATCCCAGCGCATCGATCTCGCCTCTCGAACGCTGAGCCCACACGGATTCCGCTCCCTGGGCCACGCAAACAGCAACACATGTCCCGTTTGGACGCCAGCTCCGACCAACATGGCGCTTCCTCCCTCGCCTCGTCCATCTACAGCGATACGCCTGCCCACGACACGCCCTCGTTCGCTTCCTCCGCCCACGACAGCACGAGCCGTGTCGCTATCAGCACCGATTCCGGCGAGCCAAGCACACCCGCACGCGATCGTCGCATGCCGTCAGAGGCCAGTCCGTCCGCCCGTCCTCTGCTCGGGCGACGCAGCTTCTCCTACGGCATCCCTCCCCAGCACTACCGCCGCGCCACGTCTACAAATAGCGGAAAGCGTGTACTTCCACGGCTCTCCACCGCGCCACTCTTGCCGCCGCACGCACACGCGCACGAGTGGACGCTGTTTGGTCAGCTGATGGAGAACGAGGGACAGCTGGCGCGGGGCCGTCTGCCATCCGGAGCAGTGGGCCGCGCGGCCTCGGTGCAGCCTGTGCGCCGCTCGCCGGTGTCGTCGTCGGTCGTGCAGTCGCCCGTCGAGGAGCTGAGCGACGTCTTTTCCGCACGGTGGCCGCCGCCGCACGCACGTATGCGGAGCACGCTCGAGACCAATGCCGAAGACGTGACGAGCAGCAGCACGGACCCCGACGTGGACAGTTCCGTTCAAGGTTCGGAGGTCACAGCCACGGCCACGACGACGGTAGCGGCAGGGACGACGGGTGCGATGACGCGCGTCGCGCGCTGGATCGCCGTCCCGACACGGGCGGTGCGGACGATGCCGCTCCTGTGGAAGAACATGCTCAAGTGCTCCGTGGCGTACTTTATCGGGTCGCTCTTCACGTTTCATCCCGGGCTGTCGCGTCTGTTTGGGGACCTGACGTCCTATGGGTCCGATGGTGGCGGGCCGTACCCGTCTGCGCACTTGATCGCGACAATGCACGTCCCTTGTTTTCGTCGTCGTCCTCGGCGTGCTGATGTGGTTTTTAGCACCGTGTATTATAACCCTGCGAAGACGATCGGGGGCATGTTTGAGGCCGACTCGTACTGCATGGTGTCATGGCTGTATTCCGCGCTCATGAGCCTCAGCGGCCTGTCCTTGTTTTGGTGGCTCGAGGTGAAGCCGGGGTTGCAACTCGTGGCCGACGTGGTGCTGGTCGTATGGATGGGGCTCACGATATGGGGCTTGACGTGGATGAAGGTGTGGATGGCCAAGCCGACGTTTAATTCAGGTGAGCGGTTTTCTGTCGCAGGCAAGACGAGGGCTCATGCGACGCTCTCGCAGCGTGCTCCATGGCAGCGACCGTGTTGTTCATCGTGTGAGCACCGTGTGGACGCCTGGCTCGGAACACGTTTGGCTGACCGTCGCTTTTATAGAGTCGTCAGGGAGGGCAACTGGGAGACGCTCCTGGCAGTGACGTCCATCGTGCTCGTGGGCACCGTCATATCGAACCTGGTCTGCTTCTTGCTGTGGCCGCAGAGCGCGACGTACAACCTCCAGGCCAACATGACCAAGACGCTCGACTCGTTTTCGACGCTGCTCGGCATGATCACCAGCACGTTTCTGCTCGAGGAGCCGATCCGGAAGCCGAGTCAAGAAAAGATGCAGCGCGCGGTGGAGAACCACCAGTCGTCGTTTACGAGTCTCAAGAAGAGTTTGGGGGAGGCGCGGTCGGAGTGGTTTGGGATCTTGGGCGAGCGGGAGCGGGTGTTGTCGAAGCAGGCGTACGGGGACGCGGTGGACAGTCTGACGCGGCTCGCGCAGCATCTGAACGGTCTTCGGAGCGGGACCCGGTTGCAGTACGAGCTCTCTCAGGCGCAGAGAGACGGCAAGCTTGTTGTGAGGCGTGGTGCGACCGCTTCGGTCGAGGACGGGACTGGGACCGAGACATCGCCGTCCGAGACGGGGACCAAGAGCAAGACGCTGTATTCGATCACATCGCAACACCCGGATGATCTCGAGGAGGCGCTGCTGCGTGCCGCTGCGGAGATGTTTGGTGATCTGGTGGATGATGTTGGACCGCCTTTGAAGGCGCTTTCGGTACGTGTTCCTTTCCTCCCCCCCCCCTTGGTCACCGGTGCTTCTTTCCGTTTTGGGGTGGCATGATCACTCACATTTCGAGATGACAGAACGCGTGCATGTCGTGTCTGAAGCGATTACGAGAAGCGTTTGTGAACAGCCAAAACTCGGAGCAGTACAAGATGATGCAGCCGCAAGATTTTCACCAAATTATCGATGGTATCGAGCGGGCGCTGTTTACGTTTGAGAGCACGTCCAACCACGCGGTCTTGCGGCTATACAGACGGAGCAACTTTGCGTCCACCGACAGGGTCAGGTCGAGGCAATCGTCGTCCGCCGAAGACGACGCGCTGTTGGAGCATGAACATATTTTCCTTGTTTATTTGTGCGTGTCTATACTGGGGCTCCTGTGATGTCGTTGCTGATACGGATCTTATTGGGGGGCTGGGCTGTGTATGCATCATTTCAGCTTCATTTTCACTCTGCAGGAATTTGCCGGGGAGTTGATGTCCCTTACGGATGCGATGCGGAGGATATATGCGGTGGAGTTGGCCCGGTTCTCGAGGCAGAGCTGGTTTAGACGGTATTTTATCCACGGGCCCCGGTCGTTCCTTGTTTCCATCAGGACGTTCCCACGACGGAGGCAGACCGAAAAGGCGAGACGGGCTGGTCTGCGTCGCATCTGTGCGTGTGTTCGTCGCACGATCCTCTTTCTCTTTTTGTTTGGTTGTTGTTATCGACACTTATGCGTCCTTGATCGTGGCTTTTCGTTTTTTTATAGCAACGTACTTTAATGCGGACGAACGCCATCCCAAGGTGTCGTTTCCCAAGGTACGGCCGCACGCGCCGAACACGTTGCAGACACCGGGTCGCTCGAACCTGACCGTCGTCGAGCGATGCCTCCGATCGCTCTGGGACCTTGGAGATCATCTCAAGGATCGTAACATCAATTACGCGTTCAAGGTGGGCATGTCCACCGCCCTGCTGGCGGCGCCCGCGTTCTTCGATACCACCCGTCCGTTGTTTACGGAGTATAGGGGGGAATGGGCGCTCATATCGGTGAGTTGTCCGTTGTCCGCTGCGGGGGACTTTTTTTGGAGGGTGGGGACCGGATGCTGACTGCAAGTTTAGTGCTTCGTGGTGATGTCCCCCACGATTGGAGCGGTCAGTCGTTTGGAATAAACAGATTGGATCGTGCACGGTGACCAACTCGCTTTTTGTTTTCCTTGCAGACCAACTTTCTCGCCGTGCATCGCGCGCTAGGCACATGGTACGGTAAAATTTCTTTTTCTCTTGCCTCACACGTGGGCTTGCAGGCCCTTTTTCGCTGACGAAAACGTGAACGCACGTGCACGCGCGCACGCAGGTTTGGTGCGGTGGTCGCGGCGGGGATATACAGTCTGTTCCCGGAAAACGGCATTGTGTTGTCGATATTCGGCTTCTTTTTCTCGTTGCCGTGTTTCTATTACATTGTGGCCAAGCCCGAGTACGCTACGACGGGCCGGTTCGTACTCCTGGCGTACAATCTGACTTGTCTGTATGCGTGCGTCGCTTTCCCTCCGAGGTTCTAGATTCCCTTTTGGCTGATGGGTGTTGATGTGTTTCTCTCGCGGGCGACAGGTTCAACATTCGGGAGGAGAATGTGCCGGTGGTGGAGATTGCCTACCACCGATCGGTGTCCGTGACCGTCGGGGTGATATGGGCGTTGATTGCGTCGCGTCTTTGGTGGCCGTCGGAGGCGCGACGAGAGCTGAGCAAGGCTCTCGGAGAGTGCGTGGGACATGGTCAAGTATGGTGGCAGCCGTGACTGAGGGCGTGGGGGGGCACTTTCCGACAGGTTTTGTTTGAACATGGGATGGTTGTACACGCGCTTGGTTGTGTCCAACTCGGGGTTGGTCGATTATGACGACGTGGCTGGCGGTGGCGATGGCGAGGACGTGGACGCGGACGAAGGACGGGGTAGAACGCAGGCTGTGGCGGCGCTGCCTCCAGACGAGAACACGCCGCTGTTGTCCAAGTCGGCGTGTGCGCAGCTGAGCGACTCGATCGAAGAGTTTATGGCAATGTGAGTGCGGGTTTACACGATGGCCAATGTGACGATGGAGTGGATGTACTGATGGCTTTTGGAAAGGGAACTGCATCTCCAGATCAAGCTGATCGAGCTGCAGGGCTTGTTGGCGCAGACGCAGCACGAGCCGCGTCTCAAGGGCCCGTTTCCGATCGTGTTGTACCGGTCGATATTGACGCGTCTGCAGACGATCTTGGACAAGCTGCATAGCATGAGGTGTGTGACGACGCGAGAGGAATGGTTTACCGTGCGTACCATGGGCGTCGGCGTCGTTGACGGTGCTGACGTGCTGCCTTAGACTGTGCGGAGGGATTTTATTCTGCCTGTCAACAAGGAGCGACGGGAGATGGTGGGCAACATTATTCTGTATTTTTCGACGTTGGCGTCGGCGTTTCGGCTCAAGGCGCCGTTGCCGCCGTACCTGCCCCCCGCGGAAAAGGCTCGGGAACGATTGGTAAGGCGTTGTCACGTTCTACGACGACGAGCATGAGAGACGACGCATGCATGACAGGTGGACGCGATTCGAAAGTTGGACGTGGTGAAGAGCAGGGACGTGCACGCATCGCGACAGTTGCTGTTTTTCGCCTACGCGCTCACGATGAAGGGGGTCACGCAGGAGTTGGAGCATCTCGGACGAACGCTTCAAGATGCGTTTGGGGTGATTGGGCAAAGCGCGGACGAGTTTGACGAGTTGTTTCTCGAAGGGGAGGTGCGGGGGGAAAGGGGGACGTTATGGTCGTGACTGGTTTGGTTGGCCAGTGTATACCGTACGTCATGTCTCGAACGCTCTCGTCGGTCGACGTCTCGTGTAGCATAGTGTGCGTGGGTGCGCATCGCTCCTGGTTGATCCGGTGGGCCTCGCTTGGCCTAGGTCGTGTTTGGTTAGCGCTAGAGACCCTGGTGTGACGAGTGTATTCCAAGGTCCCCGTGGTTCTAGTGCGACGACTTTTTCTGCGTTGGACATGGGAGACGAGGTCTGCCAGAAGTCGCCGCCGCGCCGGCCGGGCAGAGGACGACGGAAAAGGGAGGTTCCTCGTGGCGTGCGCGTGCCCACGCAATGATCACTACCTGCCTTTTTCGGAGCCAAGGTGGGTCTCCAAGCGTGCCCAGAGATTGCGCCCTGCGGACCCTACGACCGTATGGGCACAGTCGGAGCCAGAGCGGGGTGGGCGAGGAAAGCGCGATGCGACGGGGCGTATATAACAGGGTCAGACGGCGTTGGCTGCGCGCGGCCATCATCATCATCATCAGACTAGAGAGGGCGAGCGCAGCTGTCGCCAGGCTTCCTTTTTTTTTTTTTCATTCCCGGTCGCCGTCTTCCCTTGCTTCCTGTCTTCGCACGTCGTGCCTTGGGGGTTCCTTCTCTCTCTCTCTTTTCTTTTTTTTTCTCTTCCTGTGCTCACCCCACACTTGCACGCGTACGCGAGTCTGTCTGTAGGACATGTCGGCGCCACAAGATACACCGGTCGCAGCCCCTGTTGTCTCGGAGCAGCCACAGGGCGGTGACAAGACGGCAGAGGTCGTCGTCGAGATCACAGGTCCGTTCCCCTACCCGCCTCGTCGTGTCCCCTCAAAACGACACGAACACAAAACAGACATCAAAGCCAGCGGTCTCCCCCCCAAGGTGGGCTTCTTCAGCGGGCTCTTTTACGTCCGTGTCAAGGGCGGCAAGGTGCCGCAGCGGACGAGGACGGCGAAGTACATCCGGGGCGACGATTTCGTCGCCAGCTGGGACGACACCGTCAAGCTGTACGTCCCCTTCCCCCCTCTCTCTCACATACACACACCCACACACGTGCCGACCGGACGTTTACCGTGCGTAGGTCCGGCCTCGCGTCGTCCAAGGTCGAGATCGAAGTGTTCGCCCGGCGGTTCTTCTTTAGTTACAAGCTCATCAAGAAGACGGAGAGCAAGGAGAGTCTGGCGGACTTGCTCGAACATGCCGATTCCCGTGCGTCTTCTCTCTCTCTCTCTCTCTCTCTCTTCTGAACCTCTCTCTCTCTTTGCTTCGGAACGCTTATTTATGGCTCTCATCCTGGGTTGACAGCGATCGAGCTCGAGCTCTTGGGAGAGGGTCAGGGGGCGGGCAAGCTCGCGTTCAAGATCCGCAGGAGCGTCGAGGGCGGCGGATCCAACGAGGTCGAGGTGTCGCCTGTACCTGTGGACGCGGATGCGCCGTCGCCCGTGTCGGTCTCGGAGAGCCCGGAGGAGGCTGCCTGATTTACGCTTGCGTATTACGTCCGTGTGTGTGCGTGCGTGTGTGTTTGAGAGGACGGTGTCGACTTGAAGCATTACGGACCAGTGCGCTCTTGTGGGCTCCTTGATCGCGCAAACGCATGTATGTGACCAGTCGTCCTTTTGTGTCTTTGCTTTTTTTTTTTTTTCGGTGTGCGTTCGTCAGACATTTTTTCTTCTCCTCTACAGTAATCTTGTACCTTTGCTCAGATATGCTTGCTATACCGTACACGTTGTACATACCCCCTTCCTTCTATTGTTCGTCATGGTCATCTTTTTTTTTTTTTTTGGTAAGTCTGAAATTTTGGGATACAAAGCGTGGAGCTGACAGGCCCAAGTTTAGTCGCGACTCTCCCTCTGCACGTTTGTGATTTTGTTCCATCATGCTATAGCGAGCGAGCTGCCTGGATCATGGCAAGATCAACGTGTGAAGGTGGGGAGCAGTCGGTCTGATTCATATTTTGAATGGGCTGATCAGCACGGGGGCTGTTTGACAGACCCAGAGCGGATGCTGAGAGCGAGTTCTCGACGTACCATGTTAGCCTGTGCGTTTTCATATCCCATGGCCATGGACCGACGATCGTTCTCGTTGAAACGAACAAGAGAACGTCGAACAAAGCGTGTGCAAAGTGCCAGTGAGTGCATGCATATGACCTATTTCTGAAGAAAGGGTTGATTTAAATCAGTTGGGCTGAGGGAAGATACGCCAAGGACCCTGTTCAAATCCCCCCCCCTTTTTTTTTTAGCATCGTTGCCATTCGTTGGAGTGACTGAAAAGCCATTGGTTCATGGATTCGCTGCAAGGACGACCCAGGATACGATAGATGGACGTCTGACACGCTGGATCTGTTGACAAGGAAAGCAGTTCAGAAGCTACCCTTGCAGCCGAGCCAACGTGTGCCATCGTTCAACCGGAGGTCTTACATAATTCGAGAAGACGCCTGGGTGTGCGTAGTGGCGGTGCAGCGGGGTCGACTGAGTGACTGCCCAGTAGAACGACTGCTGTCGAAGTCTGTGCGCGCAATCACAGTGACCATGTGGTGCATTGATTCTGGCTCACTTCCTCGAGTGGACACCTTGAGATGGCACTTGAAAGCCCTCCGACGCGTCCTGCTTCATCATGTATTATTCCCGGCCGCATGGGTACCAAACCACAACCTGGTTCAAGCTCTAGCCACCTGACTGCGAGGCTCGGTTCCTTACCTTTAGTTTGCCAGCTCACGCCACGGGCACATATTCAAGCAGTGCATTGCTCCTAACCTCGGTCTTGGGTGCACGAAACAGGAACATGCGAGCCATGAAACGCCTGGACTCGACAACGAGCCCAATGCTGAGTTTACTTTACCTGGGGAAGGGGGGTTGGGTGGAGAGGCTGTCGTTACGGGTACGAGAGTCGGTTTTCTATACGACCCTCCAAGGTGGGCTAATAGGTTCCAATCGATGTTAGGTGGCAAGGAGAAACTGGGAAGATCACTCGACGACGACGTTGAGGCAGCCGCTGGACCGCGGTGCAAGGCACCCTTGTGAGTACGAAAAGGATTATCTGCCGAGGGGGTGCTCAAACCCGTGATAGCGTTATTCTACTCAAAGAACGGTGATGCCATACCCCCTTGTTCGTCCCTTTGAATGCCAGAACTGTTGGACGGCGGAATTGCGAGGGCAACGATCTGAAGGTTCTTGAATCTCCTCGGGTAAGCGTTCAATCGTTCAGCGCATTCTTGTTTATGGATCAATGCATATCTATCTATAGTCCACTTACGGGGCTCGGGGCCCGTTAGTAGACACAATAGACGAATACCACACGGCTTTGTCGCAGTCACAAAGGCATGAGGAAGAGCTTGCAGGATCTGGAGCGTGTCATTGAATCGTTCCAGGACGTGTTCCATCTTTGTCCGCTGGGGCATCCTTTTTATGTGGATTCCCTGCCAAGATCCATATACTATCAGGTTTACGGCATTGATACTTCCCTCAGTTGGCTATTCACGGCGTATTGGAATACAGTTTTCGCTCGTCCTGTCGACCAGACATACCTATATCAATCCAGTTGGCTGCGGTGCACAAACCGAGGCACTTCTCCAAGGGGTAACGGACCTCAGCTCTGCGGTACGTCACGAGATCCAGGCTACAGCTCTCATACCACACCTGCACGAAAGACATATGAGTGACACAAATCTTAGCGATAGTCAGCTACTCGTAGGTCAGGATTCCGCTTTGGCTCTGTCAGGCTTGAACTTACAGATTTCGAGTCTGCAGTTATTGTCTCAGTTCAGTCGATTTGGTGATTGGGCCGACCTCCAGCGAACAACCTCATGTCTGGAGTCATCAGTTTATTCTACCCCCGTTTGGGATCCCTGGTACATTGTCTGCCTGGGGAATCTTGGAACTGCGTTTTTGTTCTGGTTCCATCGCCTGGAGCAGCTGACGCCGTCAACCTTACCGCTCGTGATGCATTCTGAATAATCTTGGTAGCTCTCTCATTGCTCATTTAAAGCGCCTCGGAGAGTTGCGTGATCTGGAGGAAGCTGTTGACCTTACTCCCGATGGTCACTTCGATAGGCCTAGCTGCCTGATAAATCTTTGCAACTCTTTTCTCACTAGTTCCCAGCGCCTTGGAGGACTAGGGGACTTGGATGTGGCAGTATCGAGGCAATGCAACGCCGTTGATCTCACAACCGATAGTCACCTTCTGAAGCCAACAAGTCTGACCGGTCTCGGTAGCTTTCTTGCTGTCCGATTCAAACGCCTCAGTGATATGGAGGATGCCATTCCGAGACAACAAAATGCTTGTGGTACTGAACTTACGGGGCCGAGTCACAAAATATTTGATTTCCTTGTCTCATCATACATCCCTACACTGAGCATTCTCGCGCCTTTATCGATAGCAGAACTGCATTCTGCGACGGTCTCCGCCTCCTTGTTTCCCGTCAGTCACTCTTCGCTCGCTAAATCGATTTAGCTTTCGGGTGTGCCCGCCGAGTCGGAAGATATGGAGACGCTTGTCATAAATTCTCCGTCCTTTCGAGCTCAGGCAACCACGGGACGCGCAATTGGTATCCTAATTCTATTGTCTTCAATTGGGGATTATACCGCGGGTTGTCCCGAAGTGGACTCGGACTTCTTCCTAGTCTCCTTGCACTATGTGGCACCGCAAGTTTGGTGGCCTAGTTTACCTGCATCTGAATTATCATCCGCATTTACTAGCGAACCATTAACCTACTCGAACAACACACCGTGCGTGTTACGCTGATTCGTTATTTGATGCTAGGACCGAAGCACGCACATATAGCCGACAATTATACCAGCCAATTATTGCGGAACAAATTTTGACTCAAAGAGCATTTACTGGCCATTCACCGCAGTAGTAACTGCAGCGAAATCGTGTGTGTGTTATGTCTGGAATCGTACTCACATCAGACTGAAGTCTGTTCAGCCCAGCCACTCCATCACTCTGGCTCCCCGCCTTATAAAATACTACTCTGTCGTTAACCAGACTGTTGACCTTTCCTCGGGGGCACACTCGCAATCTTCTGTGGGGCCGGAACCACTGTTTGCCAGTAGCTCACTACGATGGTGTGCGAGGTTCACAGGATTCGCGAGCGTCAAACTTGCGATCAAGAAGGGAACAGAGGACACTGAGGTAGAAGCGAGTGCTTTCAGTGGTGGTGTTCGTCTTCAGTGATGACTGGCCTGGTCCGCTTCTATGCGATGCTGCTTGCCTCTTGTGAGCACTATCAATCGGTGAGCATCGCCGACGTCTGTTGTCTTATTGCTGACGTTGCATAACACCTGACATCACGGGAGGATGGGTGCTCACCATCTCCCTCCTGTCAGGACAGTGCGGGCAGAAAGCTGTGGGCGATTTGTTGATGCGGTGTAAGTGGGCATTAATTGGGGCGTGGCCCGGTCACAGTTGGAAGAGGAATGCGGCATGTCGGCGGGATATGCTCCTATGACTATTACAGTTGGTAGAGCCCTGGAGGGGACGTCGGCCTTACGACACCAGATGTGTCTTCGGACCAGTCTCGGCAGCTTTCTTGCTGTCCGGTTCGAACGCCTAGTGAGTGTCATACCCATTTTCCGGCTCTTTCCACGACGCCGGGTGCTATGCAAGCATCAGCGATATGATACCAGACATCAGCGGTAGCTGACTGATGGCGCTCACAAAAGGCATTGGGCGGCGAACTGTACCACATAAAAGCAGGCCACTGCAGACCGGAAAAGCCAGCACAACATACCCATCATCGAAGACAAACACCACCATGCAACTGAAAGCACTCAGCTTCCATCTCAGCATCCTCTGCTCCCTCTTGATCGCGAGCTCGGCGCTCGCCAACCCCGTGAACCTCGCAAGTGATTCCAGCCCTGCAGAAGATTGTGAGTACGCCCACGAGGGAAGGTTTGCAGTTTGGCCAACGACAGAGAAGGGGATATTCCAATTAGGTAGCCAAGAGTGATGAAGTAGCCGCTGCCAAACGCTCTGAGTGTCAGTACAGTTTGATGCATATTTCAGAGTCGTGCTGACACCAGGGAAAGCGACCGGCAGTTGTGAACATGGCCGAGAAAGTGAATTCTGCATCACCTAAATTACATGATAGCAGAAACATGACTTGCCTAAACACATGTATGGACGATCTATGCGATGTCATGTTTGCCTTCAGTTCGAGCGTGTTGTCCGAACAGCTTCTAGCGTCCATACACCCGGGAATAGTGGCTACTCACACAGCATAACTAACGCGCATGCGTACTGCGTGCCGAATTGAGTCGGCTATGTCCGCGCGGTATGCGCTCCGACCCAGGCTCCCCATCCTCAAACTATGTGACAAATGTTCGTGTTACTCCAAGCGACGCTCGCCCGTACAGTTATTCTTGTTCGCACCGACAACTCCAGCGGATGGCTTAAGTGCAACAAAGTCCGGCGAACTCTCTGAGCTGTTCGGACAGACGTGGACCGTCGAGGGTTGCCAAACCCATGGGTGAATTATGCAAGGGTTATACTAATTACCGTGCGCACGACGGGTACTTAGAACTCGGTAGAGATAAACCAAATGATAAATGACAATGCAAGGAAATGTTTCGTCTGCCAAGCTAAATAACGTGGTGAATATAAGTACCGGACGCATAATGAGAGCAAGGCTTGAGACCGTCGGTCGTCATGCTACATTCCGCATCACGCCAGCTTGGACGGGTCACTGTATGCTCGGCTCGAAGGCATCATTGGCGTCTGAGGATCCAGTGTGCCTGAGCGCAAATGAGGAGTAATGGGAATGCCGGAGTCACCCAGTGAGCCCGAGCCCGCCTTCTCGTCAGCAAGGGTCGCAGCGTCGGTGGCCACAGTTGGGTCGCCAATACCAGCACGCGTGCCCCAAGCGGTCTCGTGGAGCGTGAAGAGCGCATACAGCTTCATGATTGCAAAGGAATAGCCAAAGAGGATGAACGCAGGAACATACACGATGTGTTCTGGCCGGTACCATAGGTGAGGCAGGAGCTTGGCCGTTCGTGTTGCCATAAGCCGAGCGCAATATGAGGTAATGATATTCCTGGATAAACGAGGTGACGTGAGGATAGTGTAGTACATAAATATCAAGGCGCTCACCACCACGGGAGGTGATAACCACCCTGGTCGACGGGGATAGTGGGTTTCCAGACGAGCGAAGCGACGAGACAGGGTCCAACGAGGAGAGTCAACGGATTAAAGAGTTTATCGACCTGGGTGGCGAGGTACAAAGTCAGTACATCCGCCTGACACATAAAAAATAGCAGCAGACCATAGTAAAGGCGACGTAAGGATGACAAGTCCAAATGTGCCTTTCCATAAAGAGTGAGCGCAAATCCGATCGCCATGTGTTGCGAGTCCACCGTAAAACCTCTTCAAGAACCTCCAGTTGGGCTTCATCGTACTGAGAAGCTCTGCCTCCCTGCAACATTGCACGTAGGTGCTCCACCCACGGCTTACCATCCACCGCGTCAAGAACTTGTCGTCTCCAGAGTTTAGTTGATACTTTCCCAGCCAAAAGTCGTGCGTGAAGCCGTGCAAAAATTCAAGGTCCTTGAGAGTGACCGTTCTGTATGCCGCAGTCCGCCCTGATAGACACGGTATACCCCCATCAATGTGGGTGGAGGATGAAATCTCAATGTTCCGGATCGACAGACGGAAGGCTGCTAGGACCTCCCAAACCGTCATGCGCTCACCCACAGGTTGAACGCGCTGCGCTGTGCCCACCCCACCAACTTTCTAGTCCTCGAAAGGCGCAAGCATGTAGGGCAACATCGTGGGTGGCCAGATCGCGTCATCGTCCGAGAACACGATGATGTCCGTCGTCGTATTTCTGATGCCGTGGGCCATCTGCAGCCGCTTGTTGGCGAATGGCACGGTGAGTACCTGGATCCGCCCAGGATCGACCTCATTGGCGAGCTCCTGGAGAGGTCCCTTCATTTTCTCCTCTGTGATAATAAGAATTTCCTTGAGTTTTCCAACCAGCCAGCTATGTGCGGCTTCTTTAAATTCATCGCCCGCGTCGATTGTGGGCACGACGATCGTGACATCTTCGTGCGCAATGTAGGTCGGATTCTCGGGAAGAGGTATCGGATGGTAGGTAAGAGAGGCAACTATACGTATCATATACCAGATGTACCGGTAGAATCTGAGACATTCCTGTCACTAAGCATATACCAGGGATGCGGAATGACGCACCCGATAACACCAAATGGTAAGACTGGAAAAGAGATGGAGGCTATGAAAACGAAGACAAATACGGTTTGGATACTGGACTCACAGACGGGGAAAGCATCAGAGGTGAGGTAGAGCATCGATGGTCAACACTCGACAATCGGGATGTTTAAACGAGTGTGATTAGGTCAACGTAATTCAAGTAGAGGGAGAGCTTGAGGCAACAATGGGTCGCCTCAAGCGTTCAAGGAACTGGAAGGAAAAGAAAAAGAGAGAAATAGAAACGGACTGGGAACATACTAAGTTTTTCTCTGGACTGGTGGTGTTTGAATTCATACGACTTGGCTCACCCGCTAGTTGACGGCATTGAATAGGATGTCAGCTTCATTGAGGCTCACGCGCGCGTTTTGACAGTTCTTGCGCGCCAAGCCTCTAATCGGAAATTTGTGAAGCGAAGTATATACACGGTTGCTTGTGGGCGCAGGTGACTGTTACAGCTGTTTTCATATCGATATGCCATCGCTTTAGAAATACACGTACAGGCGGACTTTGAACCTTGGCAAGCCGAATTTGCCGAGAGTCCACCAGCCAACCATCGTGTAGTGGAGTCAGTTATCT
>JBBPLU010000092.1:16903-58626 GCA_038089935.1 Boletellus emodensis | reverse complement strand
CCAGCTTCTGAGTGCCTCTTCCCCCGTCCTCAAAGAGACCGTGGGCGTCGCTGAATGGATCCTTGTCCACATTCCCCAAGGTGATTCCGGCGTGCGTATTCCCTGCCTTTTTTCAACGCGTTGGGTGGCCTTGTTGATGACTTGCTGAACCCAAAACGAAATGCACAGACCCGATCATGTCCACCAGCTGGCGACGCGCATACGAGTTGGCACAATCGATCCCAAGGCTTTGTACGCTTTGCACAACGCTATTGTTGCTTAACCCTGCAGCCCGGTACCGTGCTGCTCTGAGACCCCAGAAAGTTTCTTGGCTTTTCATAAAACAGCACAACAGCCGCATTAGGAAGGATGGTATGGTATCATCCCGAGGAACGGTGGGCTAATGAAGAGCTACACAGCGTCGTACACTTGCCATGGCAGTGCATATAGAAAAAAAATGATAAGAATAAGGAGCGTCCAAAAACAATGACATGCGTGAGTGTCCAAACGTGACGTCCGTGATCGAATGTCCGTAAGAAGCAGTCGGGACCTGCCCGTTCATCGTCCCAGAGATCCGTCCCACCGCACCCCAGAAAGATGCTATCAAAGGGTGAGCTATGACTGCGTTTCGTCGAAAAGAGTGCAGGCCTTGGGCTGCCGAGGACACTCTGCATCCTCGTCCGGCTCGACGTCTTGCAGCTTCCGCTTTGAACCGCGTGGTGGGATCGTGATGCAAAGACCAGAATACACCCGAACGTCGACCTGAACACCCACATCAGCAACCACGCGAGACAAGCGCATACATGCCACTCACCGGGGCCAACAATGACGACTCCGACTCGTCCACACCTATTCCAACAACCAAGCAAACACACGTCAGTCGCCATCACCGCACCACAACAGAAGAATATAAATACAGGACTCCCAAGACGAGGTGGGCCCCATCATCCTCTCTTCTGCGCCACACGCGTCCTCGGGCAGCTGTCGTGGGCTTATCCTCGGTGCGCCGGGAGCCGGGCCTTCCCACGCCGCCATACCCGTCCAGCAGTCGACGTTTAGGTGCAGCCTCAGCGGCGGCACACGCAGCGTGATCCGAGGCCGTCCATCCGGACCACGGTGCTGTCGCACGACGTCACGCGCTATCCCACGCATATAGACGTCTCCGCAATGCACACCGCCGTGTGCGTCACCCCCGAACGCGGTCTCAGCGGTGGCATGCGCGTCCACCCAAGCGAGATCGTCGGGCGACACATCCAGGACAGGGGGTGGATGCGTCGAGATGTGCTTGTTGGGGCAGGCGCGGGCTTTGGCGGTGTCGATGCGCAGACCGACACGGCGGGCGCGCCGTTGGGCGTGGTAGGTGCGACGGACGCGACGGCGGAACTGGAGCGCGATCTCGTTGTACCGCGCGTTGGTGTGGCGGAGACGTTGGACGAGCTGAGCAAAGGCGGCAGTGGAAAAGGCGGAGCGGGCCATGGTGGTGGACATGAGGTGGTGGTGGTTGTACAAGAGAGCGGACGAGACGAGTCACGCCGGCGTGAAAGAAAAGGAGCGTCGAGGGGGGGTGCCAGACGGCGGACGTCTGTCGCGCAGGGCGGGCATTTATACGCCGGGGGGGTCACTTTATGTCTCACTCACAAAGCAAGGGCTGATCGACAGTCGCACGTGACCCATCCTTACGGCACCTCTAGTGAAGTACAACTAACCATAGCAAGGTCATTACATATCGTCCAGAGCCAAGGCTCAACATACAAAAACCAGTCCGTCAGAAGTCCTCTCGTCGCTTTTTCGACTCGGTCCACCGACATACGTTGAGGTCGAGTTGTTGGACACACATGGCACTCGCATCCACGTCTCGCAGCTTCCTCTTTGCGTGACGCTGCGAAACGGTGATGTCAATGCCAGCGTACGCTCCGGACTGCACACCTGGATCAGCCTAGGACCACGCTCTCTGCGCTACACCATCTCGCTCACCAACGCCACATCCGACCCGCCACAACAACGGGACGTCAGGATCATACACGTGCGACGGAGATGACGCCCATCCGGCCGCCTCGTGGCACTCGTCCTCGGGAAGTGGTCTCGGCTTCATCCGCGGTGCGCCGGGCATCTGCACAGATGCGTCTTCCTCCACGCTGTCGACGCCCAGTCCACGCCCGAACTCGAGCGGGGACAGAAGCCCCCCTGCCATCGGTTCCGGCACGGCGACCGGGGGCAACCCCTGGAGCCCCAGCACGCCCACCTCCTCATCCCCATCTCCCTCGCCGTCCTCTTCGCTCTCGCTCTCGGACCAGGCGGAAACGAGCAACGGGCTCGCAGAGGACGGCGGTGATGGCGTGGCGACTTCTACGCTTCCGGCGTGGGCGGGCCATCCAGCGCGCGTGATGGACGTGTCGATGCGGAGACCGGCTTGGTAGGCGCGCCGTCTGGCGTGGTGGGTCGGACGGCGTGCGTGTCTGCATTGGTGGGCGATGTGCGTGTACCGGGCGTTGGCGCGGCAGAGCCGGTAGATGAGTTGTGCGAAGAAATATGAGTTCGTGTTGACGGTGATGGACATGGTGAGATGAGTGAGAGTGATTGAGATGAGCAAGTAGGGGGGATAGTACAAGATTAGATAGAAACGAGAGATGGGTGGGTACCGGCCAGCGATACAGGGCAGGCGAGACGACACATTTATACTGTCGGCTCAGGTTTGTGGGTCCACGAGTCTCCGTAAAGAAAAAAATAAGAGAAGGGTGTGGTGACTGATGACCCTCGGGGGTTGCTATCGACCGTGTCCGCTGTGGGTCCCAATCTGTTGTTCCCGGAACGGCTAGAACGTGATCGACGTCCACGTGATCTCCCCCAGCCAAGGCGAGGGCCAGTTCTGTGTGGGCGTACTTGCACACGACGCGACTCCATGCCCGCGCTCGCACACAAGATTGGCAAGTCGACCGTCCAGCGCCATCCGGGGATCGCATCGCTGACCGTGGTGAGCAGGATCTCTGCTCTTTTGTCCCAACTGCGGCACCCTCCTCGCCCTGCCCCGCGGCGACGAGCAGAGCGTCACTTGCGAACAATGCCAGCATGAGGAACCCGCTTCCTGTGCGTCTCTTCCATCCCGCGACACTCGCACTTTTTTAGCGATGCTTCGTCGCAGCCTACGAGAACACCGAGATCATCACCCGCTCGCATCCGGACGCGTTCCCGTCTGCGCTGCGACAAAAGCGCAAGACACAGACCAAGGTCCATCACGGCAAAGTCTTGCCCAAAGTACGCCTCGCACCGACATTCCCATGACATCGCACTCAATCGGACTCAGGTGACCGAAAAATGTCCCGCGTGTGGGCACCTAGAAGCATTTTACGAGGAAAAACAGGTGTGTCGTCCACACGTGCTGGACGACGGGCCTCACCCCGCACACAGATGCGCAGCGCAGACGAAGGCTCCACGATTCTGTACACCGTACGTTCGAGCTGTGCTGCACATCTCGTTCCCTCTGTTGATGCACGCTCGTTTGCAGTGTGTCTCCTGCAAACACGGATGGCGGACCAACAACTAGGCAGATGGGAAGAGAGACACGTGGACACGGGACATGGTGCCGGCCTTGTGCTTTACACGTTGACGCCTACGCTACAAAAAAGGGCCACTACGCCAAAACCGCCGAGGATGCTTGCGAGCGATGCGACGATGCCTTCCCGGATGGGGATGGTGTCCTTTGGAAGGCTGGAAAGAGAATGAGTCTCTGCCCGGGAGCGGTGCGGGCGAAACGGACGTTGAAAAGTAGAATGTGAGCGCGAACGTCGAGACGAGCAGGACGAGCGCGATGTACGGGAGGAGCGTCGCGGGGACGTAGGGGGCAAAGGGGGGCAGTGACCTATGCAGCGCCTTGGCAACGTGGAGTGTGAGCGAGCGGGACGGGTGTGGGTGCGGACGTACCTGGCTCGCGTCGTAGTCCATGGTGAAGAGGAGGCCACGTCCAAGCTGACGTATGATTTTTGACTGCCAAATATATGTCATCAAGCCATATCAACGCCCGCCCTCTTTTCTCTCTCTACCCCCGTCTGCGCCCATCTCCACGTCTCGCTCTTCCACCATGTCCGCCGTCGACAAGGTCCAGCAGCACCCCGCCTTCATCCAGGCAAGGACCAAGGCCAGCTATTACCTCACCCAGCTCGACAAGGAGGTTCGCTCTTCTCGCCTTGGTGGCTCTGATTCTCGCTCATGCGTGCCACAGCTCGCGAGGCACCCCGTCCTGAACACGTTTGAACAACACACGCAGGTCCCCAAGACGGTGTTGGCCCTCGGCACCGTGCTGCTTATCGCCCTCTTTCATTTCATCAACCCTCTCGCCGCACCGGTCTCCAGCTTGATTGGATGGGGACTCCCAGCCTACCTCTCCCTCAAAGCCCTCGAACGCCCCGCGCCTCAGGACGACGTTCAGTGGCTCACCTACTGGGTCATCCTTTCTAGTCTCAACCTCGCGGAGAGCCTCGCATCGGGTCTCATCCTGTACTACATTCCATGGTACTATGCCTTGAAGAGCGTCCTTGTTCTGTGGCTGCAATTACCCAACGTCCGGGTACGTGCAGGCGTTGCATCTGCTCCCTTGCCGTTTTATTTACTTTTCGGGCATAGGGCGCTCAAATCGTGTACGTCACCGCCATCAAGCCCGTCTTTGCAAACGTGTTGGGCCAATGCCGTGCTGTCGCGCACACGGACACGGTGACCGCCGAAGCGCTGCGCGACCGCGTCCACACTGCCACTTCTGACTGAAAGGACGCCTTTTCAAGAGTGACGCTTTTTCTTTTTTTTTTTGTGTTGCACCCTGTCTCGTTGACCGCTTGACCTTTTTTTTTCACACGCGTTTGAGCGTCGACGGCTGATTTTCTCCTTTGATTCACGACCTATGTTGTAATGTCAGTTATATGGCTCTCATAGACTTTTTTTTTTCTTTGTCGATATAAATTATCTCGACGCATGGCGCACACTGGCTTGGTCCTGTGAGCGTGGCATGTGAAATCGATTGGGCTGCGGGAACTGCGGAGCACGCCGGGTCCGTTTCCACTGCGTTGCTCGGCAAGTATCTTGCAAGTAGTGGGTGCCTCGGGAGGCTTGTGATAAATAAAGAGTCGAGCATTCTTTTACTCGAGCGCCGCTAGTGGTGTCCACCGCAGCGATGCGCGACAGCGACAGCCCGTTGACTCACTTCCCAACAAGTTTGACGCCAGTTCATTCCATCGTTGGGTTCGGTGGGAAGACCAATGATGGAAGCTAGTCGGTAGCTGTTCATGTAGGTCCAAAGATTTGTATACTCAGTGGCCGTTATGCGCAGTCACTCGGCTAATCAATTGCATTACGTGAGTGCGTTTGTCCTGCCGTGAGGTGCCCGCTACTGGCCTGCGACCTTTCTCCTCACACAACTTACCCACCGTCCATCGTGACGTGGTTTATTACCTTTTCTCAGGCTTCGTTACACCAGGTGTATCTCCCCAGGAGGACCTGCCGGGACATGCCGCTCCCGCTCGATAAAGCACAGCAGTTGATTTACTACGGGTGTGCGCGCCTAACCCTGGCCATGCGCGTCCGCCACCGCGATCCCGAGGCAATACAGAAATGGGAGGACGAAGCGCTCCGAGAAGCGGTACGTGAACAGGATCGACCCTCTCCCCGGCCCGTGACCGATGTCCTTTTTTTTATTTTTATTTTTATTGCAAACACGCTAGCGCGCCGTGCTCGCCACGGTAGTCAACGGACCGCTGATAGAGCTCGTCCTCCCGCCCCTCCCGCTCGCGCTGATCGAGGTGCACAAGCGCCTGTCCCGACGACGACCGATACGCCCGTCCGACGTGCACGCCCCGTTCGAACAGGCGAGCACGTCCCCGTGGTCGGTCTGGATGGTGGCCCACGGGGACGAGGCGGAGATCCCTGCCTCGACTGGCCTCGGCGATCCGTCCACGTTTTGGTGGATGGCGGAGGAGGAGCGGAGCGCGTGGGCGCGCAGGGCACGTTATGGCAACGTGGTGTTCGGTATGGCGCGTTGTATTCTCCCCCCCCCCCTCTCGTGTGCGTGTGTGTGTTTACGTCGATGTTGGGGTGTGCTGGCGACGATAGGGGATATGGCGATGCCGCCGGCCTCTGTGGATTCGCCGAGGGTGATCAAGTCGGAGTCAAGTTCTGGGCCGAGCCGACGGGTGCATTGGGGCGCGGGAGAGGAGCGCAGCGTCTCGGCGGGGGCGTCGGACGATGCGAACGCCGGGGAAGGCTCCGGAAAGCGGACGTCCAAGCGACACCGCACGGATCCCTCGAGTCTGATCGAGGACGACAACGAGGACGCGGACGCGGAGCGCCGGCGGGTCTATGTCCCGGTGAGTACGCCACCACCCTTGGGTGACGAGGAACGGGAGGAACTGACGGACGCGCGTTAGAGATGCGACCACTGTCGAGATCACGGTCGTGAGTGCGGTGTCGTGCCCGGTCAGCAAGACGATCATAAGATGGCGTGCGGGCCATGCAAGCGCCACAAACAGCGCTGTTCGGCGCTCCGGGAGGACAATCGCGTCGTCGTCATGCAGAGCAGTGCGGTCGCTTCGGCGAAGAAGAAGTCCCGACGGACGCGACGGTCTCTCGTCGATCCGGTTCGCTCTCAGGGGACGGGGTCGAAGACGTCCGCGTCCTGTACGCCGCCTTCCAAACTCCATCGCGGTGTGTCGGTTTCCGTCATGTTCGTTTCTAGACGCCGTTCTCAACGCAGGCTGATGGGCAGCGTATGTCGAAATTCCGGTGATATCCAAGTCTACGGTCGTTGGCAAGGTGGAGGACGCGGCCGAACAGCCCAAGGTGGGTCCACCGGGGGGAAAGTGGATGTGGGAGAAGAGGGCGGATCGTGACGCGGCCACGGCTGCCCGTCGTACCGCGCGCGCGAACGCGACGAGCTCTGGCGGACCGTCCGAAAGGGCAACCGCCATCAAGCCGACTGCGCAGGCTTCCGGGTCGGCGTCTGCTGCGTCTACCTCGGGCCGTCCGCCATCCGATCGTGCTCTGGTCGACAAGTGTGTCGGCACGGAGGGTCAGGCACAGGAAGGGCTTGATATCCTGAGGCAGCTGGCGTCCGTGATACAGGACACTATCGCGAAGCAAACGAATGCGGGGTAGACGACGAGAGGGACGAACGGAGGGGAAAGGAAGAGCCGCCCTTGCATACGCGCGAGTCGATGTTTGGAGCGCTGCCGTGTCGCGAGTTGCAAGGGCAATGCGGACGGAACTGTGTCAAATTTATCGTATGTTGCATGGATGCATGGGTTGCCCGGCCCGAGTCGGCCTGAGTGCAAGGAGGGTGTGCTCGCGGCCCGGCGGGCCCCTATTTCAGTTTTCAGGCGCGTTTACTTGAACTCGTTGCTTTCGGCGTGGACGGTCGCTGCGGAAAGGGAAATGATGTCATACTAGGTGCGTAGGAGAAAAACACTCACATGGAGCCGGTAGAACAGACTCGGATATGATCGTCAGAACGAACAATTCGGCAAAGCATGTCCGTCAGTGGCCTTTGCACAACCAATACCAAGATGCCCACTCAGGGATCACGGAAGGGATCCAGACGTTGATTTCATCAGAGACTTTCACTCTACTCGCGAGGAGCGCATAACTTTTCCCATGCATCTCGAGATCGATCACATCGGGGACAGTATCCCTGGGCTGAGTGGGATTGTGAATTCACTCTTCTCCACGGCTTTGTCCGGAACGGTCAACGAGAGTGCTGAGACGAAAGAGAGACACAGAAAGCGAGAGCACTAGGGTATGCCATTGTCAATATCAACGTGGCAGCGAGATACAAGGATTACATACACCTGAGCATGTGCTTTATAATACTATTTCGAGTGTTGTAAGTAGAATGTATCTATCGTTCTTATGGGTTTATTGCACCAAAATCCCGAAAAATCGGTTTAGTTGCTGGAACCCAAAAAGGGTAGGCGAAACCCTTTGAATTCAACAGGGCCAAACAATCATCCTGTTGATGAAGACGACCAGATGCGCACTATGGCACGCCAACGCGGAAAGTTCATTTCGTTATTTTCTACCCCTACGTGCACGCTATCTAATCTGATCTGCTCGCGACAGACACCTCGCTAAGAAAGTGCGCCACCGAATACTAGGCTAACTCTGTACAAGGCAGAAGAATTCGTGAGCAAAACACTCTAGACGTGGTGCCGACGCATGTGGTCGAGGTCGAAGCACTCGTCAGGTTTTCCCCGTTGGATAGGATGATCTTTCCGGATCCCGTCCCCGCCCGTCGTGCCTCGCTTGCATTCGCTTTCATTTCAAGCTCCACATTCCACGCCTTTGTTCAAGTTTCGTCCTTTGTCAATAAGATGGTGATGCAGGTGCACCACCTCGTCTGTGGTCTGTTTCCAACACCTTGCTAGAAATGCACGGGATCCGTGCTACCGTGGTTGTCGTAGCCGTGAGTCGCGCCGAGTTCGAATAATGGGACATGTCCACCAAACAAGATGGATGGAGAACGGATGGGGGTTCCGCTTTCCGCGCATGGACCCGTCCGGTATGAATGCGGACCGGAGTGGTCCGCTGTCCGGTGCTATTCGCTTTCTCCTTTGTTTTATTGTCCACATTTCACGCGCTGTCTGGCACCCTATAAACCTCCCAGCTCACTTTGACCTGTAATCTTTCTTCCACCCTTCCCTTGTACGACAGCATCTCTCTGCCACGCCACCATCGACATGGCCCATTCTGCCCTTTCTACTGCTGCCTTTGCCCAGCTTCTCCGACATCTCCGCCGCGCCAATGCGAGGTACAGCAAGATCGCGCACGAGTTCCGCTATCTCGTTCATCGTACCTACCACGCGCAACGACGTGCCCGTCGGGTAGGTCTTCGTGTCGACATTGCTCGAGCCCGGGCCTGCCCCGACGAACACATCTCAACGCACGCACCCCCCGTCCTGGATCTGGCCCTTGATGATGATTTCGCGTGGCCGGACGTGTCCGCCAACGCGCCCGCCACGGCCGAGACCATGATCACCAGTGACGCACGAAGCGGTGAGCATCGGGAGGACGCGTATACATGTGGGATACTGTGCGACGTCGTCCCAGAACACGTCATGCAGAAGGATCACGGCCAGGACGGACGGCCGCGTGTCACGCTGCGTTTACCGCCGCTGAGGCTCCTCCTGGACTTGGGCTACTTGATCGACGTGCCGTCGTTTGAAGGGTCGGCGCCTGGTGCGCCGAGGCTGTCGCCGTTACGACTGCCCGAGGACGGGCGTGGCACGGGAGAGAGGGTGTTGGGGTCTGTGTCGTCTTGTGAGTTGTGTATTTATATGTGACGGTGGCGACTGACAGCTCTTCTTTTGTTAGCTGTGGACGTTCCGGAGTCGTCATTATTGGCTCCGGTGTGTGGCGTGTGTGCGATCGTCTCGAGTGGTTGTTGACGTCGGTCTATAGCTCGATGTTCGGGTGTATTCCGGTCTTCGGATCACGATTCCGCCGCGTGGTTCGAAGCGGAAGCTACATGACGTCGATCCGGACGAGAGCGTGGACTGTCCCCGGCAGCCCAAGGTTGGCCTGTTCTTTCCGATAGCATACGATCGTAGCTCACACCTCGATAGCGCGTTTTTAGGGCTCAGTGGGAGGAGACTCGGATACGTTGAGCAGCCAGGTCCCTGGCTGCCTGCAAACGTTTGACCGTGGGCATCTGCCAGTGTGCACGTCGTGGGTCCACCTCGTTTTCGGACTCTTTGCTTTGCTTTTTCCCGTGTACTTTGAGTTTCGTGGCGAGTGTATAACCCCGCTCTATGCGGTTTATCATTCTTTCGCACAATACTATATAATACGATTGTCGCTCTGTGTCGCTTATCAGAAATCCCTTGCGGCGGTGGACCAAGTTCAATATCTCTTTTTTTGTGCACTTGTGAAAAACTGGCCCGTGGCCCACTACGCGTGCAGTGGAAACGATGCGCTTTTACCAATACGATGACAACATGCATGCACACACGCTATATCCAAACCTCACTCGTCCTCGTCCATATCTATGGGCACCCCAGACTTGTGTGCTTTCGAGTCCCAGAATGGGAGCATCTTGCGAACAATCTCCAAGGTCTCTTGTCCCTGTCTCGGATGGTCTGCCAGAAAATCATCCGTCGCCAGGATCCGTGTGTACACGCCCCACTCAGATGCTTTGATGACCTTCCACGTCTTGTGCGTACACCCAAGGCCCTGAATGCTGTACCTCGGAGGCGACGATGCCTGGAGGTGGCGCCCTGGACTTGGACCAGACGACACCGGGGAGTGTGTACCAAGATCAGTCACATCCAGCTCGGCGACGATTGTCACGTATGGTCGGGCACCAACTTCCGGCAGGAAATCGAGCTCCTGTGGGTCAATGGTGTGTTGCCCACGCCTCACCCGCCTCTCGACCTGAACGAAGAGTGTGGACATTGATGCCTCTTCCACGTCCCAGTCTCTGTGCAGTAGGATGGGAATGACGATGTCGACCGCATCTGCTTCTGATAATCTCCCCCTGAAGGTTGTGACAACAATGAACGTTGCAGCGCAGCACAACATGCATTGGACTTACCGTCACTCCTCCAGGCTCGTCCGAGGCTAAATGGGATGGTAAAGACGAGCTTGGCCTGCTCGTCGGCCATGCGAGACTTCCCAGTCCCAGAGCTCTGGATGAGCACGGCGGAATTGGTGTAGTCCCCTTCGCGTTTCATGGAATTGATATTATGGAGCATGATCTCGTGATAATTTCCTTGATAACGGACGTTCCAGGCTGGAGTAAATCAGGAGGATACTATCAGAGAAGGGACAGGGAGTCAAGGAGAGATGTGACACGCCCATGGTTGAATGGATTGACGGGAGGAGTATACACTTTATGTTGAGGTGAAGCGAGAAGAGCGGGAGAAGTGGGAGCACAGAGACGATGAGGGCGAGAACCGTATGTACTTACATCAGCCTAAATAGGAGAGCACCTGCTTAGTCAGGCTTGGTCACCGAGTTCATGCACAGAATCGTGCAATATGGCTCACGGCTGATTTATACTGTCCCTCATAATAACAACATCATGTATTCCTTGAAGCTTACAGGTGCATGGCCCCTTAGTTGCACTAAGAGCACCCCAGCATAAACATCAGCTTCGCCATTTGGATCAAATGGGGGGAGAATCTTGAGCCGCACGTCCATCTTTTCATACTCCTCGGGTTCTACCAGCTCAAGATCAGACAGGACAACCGAATACATGAACAAACATCAGTGCAGATAAAGCCTTGAACTGACTTACATTTCGACACTCCGATGGCAGCATGAGTATCCAATCACACTGGCGCGGCTCCAGCGCAATCCTTTCGGATATATACTAAATTGATGCCCTGTCATTGGACCTAATCCGTTGCCTCATACGCCGCGTTGTGAATGCTGACGCTGCATCCGCTAGGGTCTGCCGTGCAACCCCCAATCCCCGCGTGGCACTCAGCTGGACTATCATCCGGGCCCATAATATGTGAAGTCAAACCCTGTCGAGAACGCACCGTATAGTTGTCTTGGCCGCGCTGTCAGACGGGAAGTGAGCTGAAGAAAGAGACTGTTCAAGTCAGTCTCGGATGCCGCCGCCGCGATGCGGGCGCTTTTTGACCTTCAAAGATTTCGCGAATGTAGCAAGCCTCCTTCGTGTCGGGAGTTGAAGGGTCAGTGTTCAGCCCGTCGTGCAAATACCTCGTCCGAAACAGCCGAAGCAGCCTGATCCTTTGTTCTGTGGAGCGATCTCAATAAACGCATGCGATCACCTTATGGATAGCGCACACGTACTCGTCGATCCATGAGTACCCAACGCCGCCGGACAACCGTTCCTTCTGGCGCCAGAGAATCGATTTAGGCAAGTAGGACTACGGATCAAAAGGTCAACAGTCATGAGCGGGACGTCGTTCATCGTCGGTGCATCAATTTTGTCAAGGCTTTAAAGAGGGTGTACTTGAAGGGGCCATCGGTCCTCGGTCCCTCGCGTGGCGAGTCAAGGGTCGACGGACCCTTTCCACCTTTGGATGAGCGGCGTCTTCATCGAACTCCTGGGAGAAACCCTTCGGGAACTGTTTGGCCTTCGGATCAATGTCCATCACAACATCCAGGAACGCCTCGTCGAGGAATAGAACCCGTGCTTCCAGCCCCCATGCCATGGTTGATCCAACGCCCGAATTCAAGGGTGAGCAGGTGAAGAACGTTGAAACGCGGGCTCCTTATTGGCGCGGGTGCAGTCGGCCTGCGCGAATGTTCTTCAGTCGGCGTACACATTCCTGGTGCAATATCTCGCCATCGAGTGCAGCGTGGAAATAAAGGTACCCTGCGAGTTGGAACACGAACCAGTTCCTCAGCTGGTCATTTCGGTGCCACGTGATTAATTGTTACACGGTCTCAAGATGGTAAGCGACTTCTGGAAGTGCATCTATTCCTTCCTGCACAGTGAAGACGACTTCGTGTGGATGGTTCCCAGAAAGCGTGCCACCTCCTTCGCCGCTAGATAGTCTGGCGCGTTTTCCAGTCCAATGGAGAACGAGTGGAGCTGGGGCCGGGAGGCAAGGAGGGCTACTTGGCGGATAGGTTAGCATGGCGTAAGCTTGCACAGGAACGATCTCTCACATCGTTCGCTCAGATCATCTAATTTCGGTGTGTTGGTGGACCGCTGCTCGCCTCTGCCAACTTGCGTTTACGGGCCTCGAACTGTGCCTGTGCGAGTTTTTCTGTCTCCTGCGCGGCGACGGCGGCAATCAAGCTCCAAAGAAGGTGGTCGGATATCGTGCGGCCTGTCGACTGCGCCCAACTCAACGCGCATCGGACCATCGAACGCGTATACTAAAAAACGAATCATACATTCATGAACAAAAAATCCCCCAAGGACAGAGTAATTGTACACAATGATGGTCTTGTCGCCACAAGAAAAAAAAAGAGTGAGACTGGCAAAAACCAGCGTGTGGATCGTATGTGCTATCGATCACTGCGGGTGGCGCAGGCGCCCCCATTTACTTCTCGATTTCGAATTTGTTGCTTTCGGCGTAGGTGGTATGGTCGCTACCGGTGCATACAAGAAAGGAAAATGATGTCATTGATCGTCGGTCCGCTACTAGGCGTGTAGGGGAAAGTACTCACCCAGGGTCGGTAGCGTAGATATAGTAGTCGGAACTAACCATTCAGCAAGGCACGTCCGTCAGCGTCGTTGGCACAACCAATGCCAAGATACCCACTCAGGAATCACGGAAGGGATCCAGACTTTGATTTCATCAGAGACTTTCACTTTGCTCGCGAGGAGCGCATAACTTTTCCCATGCAGCTCGAGATCGATCACTTTGGGGTCGGCGTCCCCCGAGCTGAGATCGATGGTGACTTCGCTCTTCTCCTCGACTGTGTTCGGAACGGTCAACGTGAGTGCCGAAACAAGAGAGACGCAGAGGGCGAAAGCACTATGCCATTGTTAATGTCAACATGGCGGCGAGACAATGAGATCATATATACCAGAGTTTCGAAAGCATGTCGAACGATGAACACCGGGTGTGTGAGGGCTAGAAGAGAGGGTGCAGATTCTCTGGGAGGAATGACTCGCAAACCTGTCTAGATTTTATACTCAAGTCGGGCACTGGCACGTACCAATTCGGAATGAGGACTTTTCCACTTTTTTGTCGTTGCTCATCCCCGCGCTGAACCCGACAAATCTCACAAGAAGCATCAACGTTCATTGACGGATGGCTGGATTGCATAAATTTCCGCCTCGTGTTCCTTTATCGCCTTTCTTTGTGTCACGGGGCACATTCTAGAACGGTCCAAAACCCCTGACCTTGTGCTCGACGGCACTTGACCATACCAACTTGCGGCCGACTTATCCGTAAAAGGACTGAAATGAAATAGGCGTGCGGTCACAACCTTGTGGCTAGACGTTCCCTCGCAAGGCACGGTGTGCTGATTCACGAGCACGCCGAGGAACGTTCTAGACGAATAAGAAGCTCGCAAGCCCAATCAAACGTTACTGATATGACTCACATGATCAGGATCTTTTGCCTCGTTGAAAACTTTATGCACCGTGGGTCTTTGCATCGGGATTATTGAACAATCGTCGGATGCTGGTTGCACTCGTGGCTGGAACGCCAGTACACATGACTGGGAGAACCATCGTATGTCTGTCCCCTGTTGGACACTCAAAGATCTCCTCCCGGAAGAGAGGGGGACACCCCGCACCGGGGCCCATCAGTGCGACCGGAGTTACGGAGGGAAGTAGGAACCTGACCTTGCGGGTAGTTTGATCGTCCTACATAACTCCGCAATCGGCAACGAGCCGTGAAGTTGTTTGTTTCTTAAAAATAGGCGTCACCTTATTCCTTGTTTTGATATGTCATCAAAAGCGCAGACGATAACGCTGCTATTAGCGCACGACAAATCGACCTTACTTGCCAGCGGAGACGTGGCCCCCAGACTAGTACTCGTATCGGGGCCTGGAGGACGGGCGATGCCGAAGAATCATCTACGACTGCCTGGCCGATCACGAGGCGTACCGCATGGCGCAACTAGCAAGCATCCGATCCCACCGTGGCCACTCACCATCCTAAGCGTAAGCGATAACTATAATAAGATTCATGCCCAACAGACGGCCCACGAGTGAATACGTGAGTACCGGCCACCAAACTATACGACGAAAAAAATGAAAGCAAGTCAGCAGAGGAAAGAGGGCAGAGAGGGCAGGGCGCTCAAACTTGCAATGCGCCAGTGATTTGACCTACGGCGAGATTCACCGCAGCTTCATTCTCGTCCATCAACCAACTTGAACCTCGCGGACCTGTCAAGTCCGATATCACCTGGCTCGCATGTAACCGCGCCAGCAACGGCATGTCAGATATATCAGTAGCACGAGGCGCCCGCATCGGAGTATGGCCACTAGATGCCGCAACAGTTTAGCAAAGATGGGTGCGTAGCCAAGGGGCTCGGAGCGATGAGTACACAGGCGCGTCTTCTTTTTTCTTCAGGTTTGCGTCAGAGTCTCGAAAAACGAATAGTACTGGTATCGAAACGCCAGTCAAGACGCCATCTCAGCACAGGGACCCACCACGTCACGACCTCTCGCCGTCGCACCTTTGTAAACTGTGACACGTCACTTCGTTTTCTGGCTTCCCCTGACTAGGACTTGATTAGCGACACCAAAGATCTGATAGCCCGGGTCATTTCAACGAGTGGTGAAAGAAGGTGTAGCAAGAACGATTGACTACAACATGGTTTGCGGTCAGAGTAGGCGAGATTGGGGTCGATGCTGATGGAAAGGGTTCGGCGCGGGCGATCCTCTCTTCCCATCGATGACACAGGCTCAAAATAGGTGATCGCCAGTGCCTGCACTGCCTCGTCACCCAGATCAGGCTGACAGAATGGTGACTTCCCGCGGCAGGTCGCGCAAGAGGGAGCGTCAGATCTCAGGTCTACTGATGGGTGGTATTCTGTCGTCGGTGTCAATCAACGAGTAGTTCCGGCAGTATTGAGAAATATGTAACTCACCAGAAACGCGTTGGCCACTGGCATGTGCTTGCTTGATCTTCAATAGTATTGTCTCAAAGGCTTCAATGTGTCCATACTTTCCCCCCCTGCTGGGTCTCATCGGCCAACTTGACTTTCGCCGCCCCCGGAGTGGCCGTGCGGTAGGTAAAATAACGGTCGAATATGAGCTGATGCCAGTCACGACGCATCACGAAGCTACACAATCACCACAACACTTTTTTTCATGAGGTGTGCTCTAGGCACGCTCCTTGTTGTATACTGCGACATCTCACTTTCCCTACGATGGGCAACGGTTCAGGTACCAGAAATCAAGGTCCACGGCCTGATTCGAGCTCGTCTAGTTCCCTGACCGTCAGTGCCAATACACAGCGCTGGTGAGACCGACTTGAACTGACACGTTGCACACATGCGGTATAGCGGCACACGGTCCCCGCCCACAATCACGAGCGTACGACTGTCTGCTATCGAGGGACCTGCAGGATACCCTCCAGTATGATGTACACACCCTCGCACCTGTTTCAACCCTCGCTATCGATCCCACGCTCGTCGTACAAGCATCGTATCATGGTAACAAGAGGCGGAAGTCTGTTTCCCCACCGGGGCCGAGGGATGCTGCTAGCGTGGTAACGGTCAGGGTCACGCTCACATGCACACACATCTCGCGGGGTCACAACGTGTTCTGCTGTTCCGAGTCCTCGCTGAAATCTGTGTCATGCCCGTATTCCGACCGCTTATTTTTATACACTGATGATTGAGCTTCCCATGCGCAGGCCCCGATCCCTCTCTGTTGTCAGCTTCACAATTTAATGCCTGGCTCCAGATCCCCGCTGGTATTCCTGTATCTTGACGAGCTGCCTGTTATCACGGCACCGGGGTTTTATAATTTGAACGGGGCCTTGAAAGTGAACGATCCTCAGACACCCCTGCCATGTCCATGATACATTGGACTGTCTGAGATGTCTCCTCGAAGCTCTATGAGAGGCAAATCAGTGTCTGCCCTCCCAACTTTGCGAGCACGCGTTTGGTGCACGTGGACCAGGGCACCGCCCCATATCGAGAACAAAGATCTCGCGGGACACCAGCATGATAGAGCGCCATTCGAATAGAATAAAGCGCCAAGACAAACTGCGACGGGAAATGGGAGAAGATTAATCCTACAGTGCCTCGATCATACATGGGTTGTGTCGCATTCCCGAACCCGAGCGATAGTAAAGCTGCCTGCCTGCATTCCGTTCGTGACTCTCGCTTGAAAAGAACGCCCCAAACGACTGCCTTAGTTGGGCCACCATCCGGCGTGCGCATTCTGTGTAGTCCACCCGATTTGCGCGGAAACTCCTATTCAAGCGACGGACGGCAAATATCGTTGACCGCGTACCTCAGTCGCTCTGACCCAACGACCGAGGTGTGTGGTCTCATGCTCACTCGTAATATCCACATTTACATGCTCCTCATAGTTCATTCCTTCGTAATGTCATAGGGGTACGTGCACGTTGTCACGAATGACTTTGTTCTGCCTTCTGCGCTGAGCCGAGTCGCCTCTGGGGTCGAGAGGACATGAGACCGGGAACATTCAACTCAATATCCCTGTGCAGACTTTTTTTTCTACTGAAAACACTGCAAGTTTATGAAATAGGATAGGCTGAGCATCCGAGTGCGGAGCTACGAGACTTTCTATCTCACTTGTTGTCCACCTTCAGGTTGGTTGAGCCCAACTTCCGATATCCACGAGCGTCGCGAATAGCTAGTGCTCGGAATCGTCTTGCATGCGAGACTTTGGAATGAATCATATGGGCTAATCTCGGACCCGCATCCACTTCCTGAGCAGTGCAGTTTGGCCGCAAGGGCGATCGAATCACGGACCACCCAACCCTCTCTCGCTATCGTTGTAGATGGGTTGATGTCAATGTGTGTAGTCAGGCCCCTCACAGTGCATACCAAGTCCGAAAGTATGCGTTTGAAGGAGTATGGATTATCTGGGAGGTCACACGTGCAAGGGAAGTCGACTGCAAGTAGTTCTGTAATGCGATGAGTCGAAGTCGATGGACAGAAATCGGTCAATGTGTATCGCCGCCGTGCAGGATGATGTGTCCAGACCTATTTGTTCGTCACAACGTTTTGGTGTCCAGATACGTCCGAGTGCTTGGTGCGATGTGCGTGACGGCCTACCGGAACTTGGAGGTGGGAGCCACGACGTGTTTGATCGATCCCAGCCTCTCAGCATTCTGGAATAGACTTTTCGATAGCGGACAGTAGTGCGGTGCAGCTGCAGCGTCACGCGTCGTCGTCGTGTGCACGAGGTGGATGGAGTCGAAAAGACTACTTTCACATGCTGTGCGTCTATCATCCAACGGACTTGTTAGCAATACCGCGGAGAGATGGGAGATGGGCTGAATTGCGAGAAGAGCAAGCAAGCATGTCCAGTGTGTAAGATGATGAACAATTGACGATCGGCGACGTGGGTATCCAAGGAGCACATCTGGTACCAGCCAAACACGAAGCCAAGCCCAACTCCTCGACCACTTTTCTTTTCTTTTTTGTTTGCCTTGCACCCGGTAGGACTATCCGCCATTCTTTCCGTTCGTGACTAGATGATCATCAACAATGAGCAAGCCGCAGACCCGGCCCAAAGGCCCGGCGAGGCTAGATCAAGATACTTGTCGTTACTTGCGAAGGAAATGGGTCCAGGTGCAGTTCAGGTCGAGGTAGGTATCGCCATCCAGCACACTTTCTCATAGCGTATGCTGGCGGGAGCCACCTCCAATACATTCCGATAGCTAATTAGGAAACAATGCACAGCATATATACTGCTCGACGACCGACTCGCGCTGATCCCCAGAAACTGTCTAATGTTACTTGCTTTGCATTTTCCATCTCGTCATGTCGAAGCTGGGCTCGGAATGCTCGCATATGATGAAGAAAATCTGGCAAAGAATCTGCACCCACTCGTGAGACATATCCGCCCTCTGAGGGGAGTTGAACAAGGCCGAAAAGGTCGAAGGTGAGAGCGGCGCTGACTCACCTTGGGGAGCTCCAGACAAACCAGGCAAGTTGGGTGGCGCCACCCAAACGGCCATAACCCCCTTGCCACATCCCCGCCATACCCATGTGGTTGCCATCTCGCACCGAACACAAGAGCGAGCGGCGCGTGCATCCTCGCCCTCTCACTCACTCACCCTCAGAGATCCCCTCACTGACTGGCGCCCCCACTTGTGTTAGTATGCCCACCCTGTCTCCGTCTTGCACCGACCGCAAGAATAACTGTGCCGCTCGTCCTTGCCCCTCTGAGTCACCCTCAATGTCTCGCGCGCCTACCCCCTGTCATTGCTGCCTGGTGCTTGCCCCTACCCTCATTCGCAATCTCGCTCCCCGTGCGTGGGCAAGTACAGGCACTGTTGCCGTTTCGCCATGCACAAGAACACACGCACATATGCACGCCTACTACGGGATTCCAGTGGTACTTGAAGAGGGCGTCCTGTAGAATAGTGCGACCATGAAATAAAAATTTTAATATGTCAAATGATCATTCTTGTGTCGAAGTCAACTCAGCACTGAGCAGGAGCCCGAGAACAAGTATAGTCCGCATAGTCTACACAGTACTGGTAAATATGGTGGAGCCAGTAGCGACGCTACTGGTCCTGCACGGTCTATGTGGCGACCAGGTGTGAATGTACAGGATATGCGACGGCTACATATCGCTATGTAGCAACTGAGCGTGACATGACGGCTATGTAGCACTATGTAGTGAATCGTTACTACCTAAACGGGTAAACAAGTTTCCTGATTCATAGACCATCTCAACCTCTCCTGCCATCGGTGACACAGGCTCAAAGTCGGTGATCGCAAGTGCCTGGACTGCTTTGTCACTCAGATCAGGCTGAGTGAGTGGTGAATTCCCGTGGCACGTTGCGCAAGATGGTAGTGTCGATGGGGTGTCGGATCCTGATGGATGGTATTCTGTCGCGATGTCAATCAACGAGTAGTTCTAGCAGTGTTGAGAAGTATGTAACTCACCAAAAATGCGTTGACCACTGGCAGGTGCCTGCTTGAGTTTCAATAGCAGAGTCTCAAAGGCTTCAACAGCTTCCCCATGACATCTTGCCGCATCGTTGTGTTCATAGTTACGATCAGACGATTTGTTGAGTTGGATGATCTGCGCACACTGTTACCACATTATCTGCTGCAGCGAAGCACAAAGTCATACCTCGTCGACATCCATCAATGCCTCCTCCCACGAGTTCATCCTCGCTCGCGCTTTGCTTCGTCTGATCAAAATGTCCACACGATCGGGCGGATTGAACTGCAATACAGTCGAGAAGTATTCGACGGCTTGACGGTAGTTCTGGGAATGCATCGCAGCTTCCGCGAGCATCTCTAACTTTTGCGAACACCGCTGTTGAAAGCCTGTGTCGAATGGTCAGATAAACACTACCTGCATTTCTCTCCGATCACTCACCCGGTTCCCACTTGTCGTGAGCGGTCGGGTCCACTGCAAGCTCGCTCTCCATCCGTCGAAAACATTCAATTGCTTCCATGACACGATTGGTCTCCTCGAGAGTGTCGCAAATTGTGCGATAGATTACGAACCTCGGAAGCTTGAACTGTGCCAAAAAAGTTGATGTCAATGTCGAGGATCAGGGAGAGGTGAAACTTACCTCGGCAGCAACGTCCAGTGCCTCGTTGGCCGAGCCACAATGCAACATTGTACTCGCCCACTTGTTTAATAAAGCATCCGGAGTCGGGGAACCGAGGGAAAGAGCAATGGAGTAGGCATCCAGTGTCTCGTTGCGTTGATCCGATTTCAATGCCTCGTCTCCAGCTCTTTCCAATGCCACGATGCACTTGCTTGGAAAGCCTGCCAGTAGAATTTGAGCACTCGGCTTTAATTTGCAGTGATAAAACTCACTAGATAACCACTCCACGATCAATGTATCAGTTCTCACATCCTCATCTTCGATTTCAATAATCTGGAGAAGGGTTCGTGCGGCATCGATGACATTGCCCTCGGCATACAATTTTTCGCAACGATGTCTTTGTCTGTACACACAGAGGAGCTTGTTGAGGCTATCAGATCTCCGTTGGGAACCAGTGAGCTCAGTGCGGAGTCGCCGCATGGCACATTCAAGATGCGCTATTTTTTCGTCTGATGAAAATAAACATCAGGAAAGCGAAATAGGAAAGGTGATGAACTCACTCGATCGGTCATTCTGAGCACGAAGAGCCCGGATTTTCTCTTTGTAGCCATCCGACGACATGGGAAGAAGCAGGGCGTTACTTGACGGAAAGCTGATCTAAGTTTGTGACCAGGGGCAACAGGTTGCACTCGTTATACTAGGACGTGAAGCCAACTAGATATAGGCGACGAGGTTATGAGGATTGCTACAAACAATTGAGCCGTAGCGAGAATAACTAAATCTGACGAGACAATCAGACAGCTGGATGAGACAAGTATACTAGGAACCCGATATGCCCAATCAAAAACCCACCTGGCGAGACAGCAATAAGACAAATAAGAGGTCCTACTTCTCCCCTGTGGCGAAAATTGGCGAAAATAGAAAGGAGAGGCGGGAAACGGCCAATTACCAGCGTACGTAATGCGTGACGGGGGGTTGGTTGCTAACACGGGGTCCCAGTGGACCGCCGGGTATAACGCATAATGGGGGGTTTGGTTGCTAACTTGTCCAAAGCTCACCGACACCGTAGGCCACGGCACAGAAAGGAGAGGTTCTGTCACATATGTAGTATGCTATAGTCTGTGCGTTTTTAGTTGCCGCCTGGATCCTATGTACTATAGGACTACGGTAAGATCTGGCGCCTTCAAGTTGTAGTTCTGGATTTTATGCAGTCGTTCAACATCCACCGTCGAAGCTCTAGGTGCATGTATAATCCACTTCCGTCGTCATCAATGACGCAAGTTCATCGTGAACTGGAAGTGCCTGAACTACTGCTGCTTGCTCCACATTGTCACCCCGTTCGGGTTGATCAGGTAGCATTAAAGATTCCCCATGAGATGCCACGTCAGTTAACGACATGGATGGGGCACTGAATGGCAGATCTATCAAAAGATTGTGTTGACGCTGATAAACGAGCAGTCGCTCCCGAGGGTATTCAGACGCGACTCACTACAGACGCATTCATCATGTGACTGCTTGAGTTTTAATAGCATAGTCCCAAAGGCTTCAACGGCTTCTGCATGAAGTCTTGCCACATCACCGCCTTCAGTCACGGTGCTCTGATGAGATGATTGGCTGAGTTTGATTAGCTGTGCATTATGTTACTAGATGCATTACTTGCTGCAGACAGAGAAATACATACCTCGTCAGCATCCTTAAACGCATCCTCCCACGAGCTCATCATTGCTCGTGCTTTGCTTCGCTTGATCAGGATGTCCACTCGATCAGGTGGACCCAATGATAACATGGTCGAGAAGTGTTCAGCAGCTTCATGGTAATTCTGACCACCTATCGCTACATCAGCGAGCTTCTCCAACCCCTGTAAACATCGCTGTTGAAAATCTGTGTTGAATGGTCAGGATAAACCCGGGTTGGATTGTTTCCTTACCACTGACCAAGTTCCCACTGTGTTCGCTCTTCGTGAAACGTCACAAGTTCATTCTGTATCTGTCGAAAACACCCGATTGCCTCAGCGACACGGTTGGACCCTTCGAGAGTGTCACAAATTGTGCGGTAAATAGCAAACCTCGGAAGCTTAAACTGAATCAAAGGACTATATGTATCAACGACCTCTGTCCCAGTGTGACGTCAAGCGTACTCTGGCAGCGGCACTCAATGCATCGTCTGCTGAGCCATGAAGCAACATTGTACTTGCCCACTTGAGCAATAGAGGATCCGGAGTCGACGGACCGAGGGAGAGTGCACCGGAGTAGGCAGTAAGTGTTTCATCATGTTTCCCCAGCGTCAATGCCTTGTCTCCAGCTCTTTCCAGAGCCATGATGCATTTGTTCACAAAGCCTGATAGGAGAAATTGAATGCTCGTCTCTGATTTGTAGTGACTGGACTCACTGGATAACCAGTCCATGATCAGCGTGTCGGCTTTCATGTCTTCGCTTTCGGCTCCGATGATCTCGAGAAGGGATTGCATGGCGTCAATGATATTCCCCTCTGCATACAGTATTTCACAACGATGTTTCTGTCGGTACACACAGAGCAGCTTCTCAAGACTATCAGCTCTACGTTGGAAGCCGGAAAGTTCTCGAACGGTCCTTTCAAGAATGGCTATCTTTTCGTCTAACGAAGTAGGACGTCGGGGAAGCAGACCAAGGGAGATGGTAAACATACTTGAACGATCATTTTGTCCACTGAGAGACCGGATTTTGCATTTGAGGTCACTTGTGCGGACCATCAAGAGAGAGAGTATCGCTGGTGGAGAGCTATCCGTGGCCGTGATTGCATGGGCGAGGGCGGTATATTGCCGCCCGCAAGGCCACCAGCCCACGCATGCAGGGAGCGTGGGAACGTGGGTGACCGCGCGTCACTAGCTATCACTGCGGGCTAAGTGCATAGGCTGTATTAGTTCGCCCAGGTATGCTTTGTACTAAATAACACAACGACAGTGTCTGGCACAGCTCACGGGAAAGTGTCTCCGGCGAGTCCAAGTTGATCCACGTGTTCTCCTTCTGGGCGCCATCACTGAGGCGATGATGCAACCATTCACGGAAGAAATCCATCGCCACTAATCTGGGTTCCAACACTGACAGCTTATAGCGCCCAAAAAACATCCACTCCGTTTATCATGTGCAAGTCTCCACATGATGTTTATGCAAGATATTTGTTGTCTTCTCGTGGCTACCCTCTATGGGTCCCTGAGCCCAGCCACCATATCCTGATACACCGATCGGACGGTCTCAGGATCGGGGATGTTGGTGTTGTCGTACCGGAAAGTGGTGGTTTCGACGTTTTTTTCAACATCTGTCTGCCTCGCGATCACCCTTTTCACCGAGAGACCGGTGTTCCTGACAATTTCGAGCATATCAAATTGCGCGATGAAGACATTATGGTCATACCTGACATGGAGCCTCCAGGTCGTATTATTTCGACCTCCTCTGTGACAAAGATAAGAGAAGTTGGCCTGTCCAACGACCCCTCAGGGTAAGCCAGCTATCGTTTGAGAATCTTCTAATGATATTCCACATTCATCAGGGCTCGATCAGGTGGGCTGGACTACGAGTTTGAATTGTCGTCTAATGGAGGCGCGCTACTCATTCTCCCAGAAGGCGCCCAACGACATGATCTGCTACGTCGCCGTCTCTTTTTTGACAAGGCAACCAAACATGCGGCCGACTGGTATCGTTTTGCTGAGGAAAATCTCGATCGGATGATCAGCCATGATTCACTGTATCTGATTACTGGTTTTCACAAAGCACGGTCCTGGTCCCTCGCAGCTTTCGAGAACGCCGCTGGTAGTGGGGGGTTCTCTGCGCAGTTCAAGATGGCGCAGGTTGGGGGTGGTAGTGTTGCAGGAGCTTATACTTGGGAGACAACACGATCTCTGGATTGGCGCGTTGGGCCTGTCGAACACTATGGGATTCCCAACCAGTCTGTGTTTATCCGTGGATTCAAGATCGCACTGCGGGAAAACTTTCTAGGCAAAACACGAGTTGAGGTCGAGGTGGGTGTGCCAGATACTCGCCTAGGGCATGAGGGGTCTTTCAATGTGGCCAGGCGTTATCCATGGATGTCGAGGGTGTGGAAAGGTCACCATGGAATGGACACACAGGATGATGCAGCCACCGGGGCCACCTGGGCTAATAACCGCTCTCTGAGGAGTGGACCATCGAGTGACATGGGGAAACATGTAAATATTCAACCCGTTCCAGAGCCATCACAGGTGCGTTTCCTACTATCTGCGTTGTCTCTAGCCTGACGAAATCCTGTGTTCCGAACGAATGGCCAGATTTTCCATCCCTCCGAGATCATCAATCGGTATTTATTAAACAAAGTCGGTCTTGCACCGTAACAGCACAGAACATTATTGACATTGACACCATCCGTTCCAGGAAAGTTCGGCACCCATAGCGGTTACCCACGACGATGACTGGGCTGTAATCTTTGAAAAGGTATTAACCGTTTACTTGATCATCTGGCTTTCTTCGACGTACGTGCTTTAGGGACATATGAGGCCTGAAGACTTGATGCAAGAGAACTCTTTCCGAGCGGAGGCGATTATACCTGACATTTTTTATATTGTCTCGCAACAAGGTAAGTATTTTATCTCTATCGTATCAGTAGTACCGTTAATCATGATTGTTAGGTGCCGTATTCCTGCAAATAAAAGGGTTGGTCTTTCTGCGGTCAGAAATTAATTGGAGAGTGACCACCGTATATTAGCAGCAATGTTGATGAGGATGACGCCACAAGCCCGGGTCAAGACCAGTGCGTCGCAAAAAAGCCGTCAATGCTCCGACTGACTGGGATCAAAAGGGATCACGATATGAAGAACGAAAGTTCGGATTCACCCTCTGTGATGGAGGCTACCCCCCCACTGGCACCGCTGCACGACCTGAGCCTTCAGTCTACTGGCGCGGAACTGGGTGGAATTAGCGGTGGGTAACCTCTAAATTAACAATTTCATCTTTAACATATACTAGCACCCTCCACAGTTGCTGAGGCTGCTAGCACCTCGGGATCGACGCCCTCAGCATGGTATGCGATCATAAACATGCACTGTTAAGACTGACCCGTCTTGCGTAGGTCTGCATATCGCACCTCCCCAGCTGCCCATTCTGGTTCTACCCCCTACAGCCCTGACCGGGGCCAAGAGGTATTTCGATATTTTGTATTCTTGCTTCCCTTAAGCTCACTGGTAGCAGTCTCTTGTCCACTCAAGTCGGATGTCGAAAGGCCATCCTTCCGCGACTAGGTACGATGCTTATCTTCCCCCCCTCCTCTCCGGATTTTGACGACCTTTTTGTGGAACATTTATAAGAGAGAGCATTGCTTCTTGGCCTTCCGCGATTGGGTACGATGATCATCTCCCCTCCTCTCCCGGATTTTGACGACCTTTTTGTGGAACATCTATAAGAGAGAGCGTTGCTTCTTGGCCTTCCGCGACTGGGTACGATGATCATCTCCCCCCCTCCTCTCCGCATTTTGACGACCTTTTCGTAGAACATCTTCGAGAGATAGCATCGCTTCTTGGCCTCCCGCGACTGAGTACGATGATTATCTCCCCCTCCGGATTTTGACGACCTTTTTGTAGAACATCTACGGGAGAAAGCACTGTTGTTTGCCAGTGGTTGCTGCCAAGTGGCGTGCTTTGCGGCGAACTCTGCCTCGACTTCGATGATTTGATGGCTCACCTGGGGCATGCACACGGTGTATCGGGATCCGCGAGCCACCGGTTAGACTGCCGTTGGTCGACCTCGGGTGCGGCCTGCTGTGAAATTCGCCACCGGCATGCGTTTCGGAGGCATATTGCAACCCACCTCCACCACACGGTTGTCTGCCCCGAGCCTGGGTGTGGAAAGACCTACTCCCGGGCCGACACGTTGCGAATGCACGTGAGAAGGGTACATGGGCGCAAGTAACCTCCTGTCGTTCAAGTCGTACGAGCGCGAAGCCTACTTGATGTGCTCCTTGCTCGTTACCTGAGGCTCCAAGACGCGCGTTGAGATGGATCGGACAGAGCACACATGAGATATCCTGCTCGGATCGTTGTCTCTTGGATGGACGTAAAAAAAAAAAAACTAGGCGGAATAGAAAATGATACATACATGGTCCACTCTTGCGTAGTATCTCAACGTGCCTACCGAGATTCCCTGTCCTTTTGGAAAACAGAGGCTAGTGTTTATGTGTTTGGAATCCCACACTGTCCAATGTTCCCTAGCGCCCTTCGCAACAGTCAGAACCTCAGATCAGGAAGTATCAGTGGCCACGGGGCAAGCACCCCTTTTCGTAGAGTTTTAGATACAGGACAAAAATGGATTATAAAAAAAGGAAGTATCAATCCCCTCTCTCATGTATAGTCTGTCGTCGACGGTGCGACCAAAGCTGGACCAGCCAAGAAAATCCTACCGCACAAGCCAACGTAACATACACTACCACAAAACAGTTCCACTACTGCAGCAACATATCCTACGAGACAGCCGGAATGCTTGTACATACCACTCGAGAGGAACAAAGAAAAAACATAAGAGAAACAAAAGACAGCAACCGAATGTTGTCCAACACACGATATCCAACAGGCGATTTATCATTCACACCTCAATTCACCTTGCTTTCCCGCTCGATTTTTGAGTTTCTCCGAACAAGAGATGGTGCAGGTAACTGAGCCAGCTTATGGAAAATCTGAGGCAGGGAGAAGTTCCGTGAGTGACCCGATCCGATCGGAGCGTATAGCAGCAAAGAAAACATACCTGGACGAAACATTCCACTGACTGAAGACCGTTTACGGCCCACTTGCCGTCGATAATGACAAACGGTACTCCATTGATACCCTGAGCCCTCGCAGCCTTGACCATCTTTTCCACACAATCTAGGTATTCCGTCGAGTGCAAGAACTCTATCGCCTTGTGACAACCACCGGCGATAAGCGGGTAGATTAGTTTTGTCAACGCCAGGTCACAACACTTTCATACCTCTTCTTTGTTCATAAGACCGACGCTGACAGCAGCGTCGACCAGCAAGTCCTCGTCATCGACGCTCAGCCCTCTCGTAAGACACGCATCGAATATGCGCATATTAAATCTACTTTGCAAGTCATAACCGCCAACTTGATATGCTTTTATAGACAACCGGTGTGCCGCAGTGGTGTCACAGATAATACTGTCCCTGGCACTAGACAAATTATCAGAATAAATGCTAACTATGGTGATCGATTGAGTGGGGAAGACTAACAATTTTAGACCAACTTTCTGCGCAAGCTCGTCAACCGCGATCAGTTTCATCTCTGTCTTCTCCTTTCCATACTTCTTCGCGAGGTAGGCATTGCGATATATAACCTGGTCCGGACCCGCGGCAGCAAGAACAGACGGGCTCACGAGAACAAAAGGTCGACACTCCAAGTCAAAGTGGACGGGCAAGTCCCGACAAGCCTCGATGGCATCATGTAGAATTTTTTCGCAAATGTAACAGAAGGCACAAACCTACCGAAAGGTAAGTCAGAGAAAAGGACGTAAATGGCAATAAATAATTACGTAATCAGATATCACGATGATCTTGATGGGACGACGAGGTTGGTCCGATCTGGGAGCATTTATGCTAGGAACCGCTGCAAAATTGGAGGGAATTCTGATTGATCAAGGGAAGTAAATCAAAGCGCGATTGGATTTCAAGAAGCACCAACCTCTGGAAATCCACAGAGCAACTAATTCGCAGTACAAAAGTGAGGGCAGTCTTTGCTGGTCACTATCTCTGACACATACCTTGCAGAACTTATTGATCCCGAAGTGCTATCGTCCACGCAACGGTAATTACTCTCAGATACTACGCTGAGAGATTCCGGGTGGAGGGGCTGCACAACTTAGTTCTAACCCTACACTTCGATTGGTCCGCAAACTCCACTCACCGGGCTTTGACTGGCAGCACGATATCCCCTTGTAGTCGTTGTGCTGACGGGAGAGTCCGAACCACTGTATGAAGGCGTGGATGATCAATCGATCAGCCCCAAAAACATTCAAATAAAAACATGCCTTTTGCTTTCCAGATGCGCCACTCCTAAACAACGTCAGCGGGGTTGCCGATAATGAGCAAGACGAACCAAGAAACTGACCCCCTTCCAAGGTGATGGTATACCTTTCAGACACCGCCTTCGCCAGGAGTTCCCGCTCTACAAGTTCTTCGGGCTTCAGCAAACCCTAAAAACATACGGGTACATGAACAACCAGAAGTGAGAAGCATCCGTAAGCGCAAGACCGACCTGGTCCAGAAGCGAACTCCAGTCGTTGTCATGGGTGACCGCCACCTCGGCGGCCGGTTCCTGTGGAGAAGATGTGAGACCCTTTACCCACGACCCTGATAAAAGACCGATAAAGACAAACCTTTTCGAGTATGTACTGATTGATCACGTCCAAAGGATGGAAAACCTGATGTCACCTCTCAGACCTTGCGGCATCCAGCGATGAGCGAGCACCCACCGATGATGTTCCTGCCATCTGCCCAGTCTCGTGATGCACCCTTCCGTTTTCGCCCGTAGCGCCCCCTTCGACTCGGCTGAATCGAGGCACACCTCGCACATGACTCCTCAGCGCAATCTTGAATCCGCGAACGAACACGGACTGATTGGGAAGTGCCACGCCATCGCCCTGGCTGACACGCCAATCCACGTTCCGCGTCGTCTCCCAAATATACCTCGCCGCCGCATTCTCGCCCCCGCCCTCGCGCGCGCCAACGCTAGCAAATCGAGCGGACACGTCGCCGTTCGCCCCTCCGTTTTGGTATGTCGCGATCCCCCAAGCACGCGCCTTGTCGAAACCTGTGATGACGTAGATGGCATCATGACTAATGATCCGCCCGAGCTTCTCCTCCGCGAAACGGTACCACGCTGCCGCGTCGCGAGAGGCCCGTTCAAAGAAGGGACGCAGGTCCCGGGCGTCGTGGCGGTCTGCGCCTTCGGGGAGGACGAGGAGGGCACCTTCGCTCGACGACGACAAGGGGGTGAAAGAGTAGTCCGCGGAGCCCAGCTGTCCAGTCCTGTGTCCCATCGTGCGTTCGGTTAGTTACGAGTTCCCCGGCGGGAGCAAGAAAGTGAAAAAATAAGAGGGGGGAAGACGTACTGGTCGTGACCCACTGTCGTCTCCACGGGCGATGCCGTCACGACCTGACCGGCGATCTCTGCGTTCAAAACGGTCTCGACGTCCGCGTTGCCAAGCACGATGGGGGTGGAGCTACCGCCCGAGAAATCTGGGGCGCCCGTTGCCTCGCGAGACGGAGGGAGGTCCTTGGAGAGGCAGAGGTTGAACAGGACCTCGAAGCGGCCATTCTCGGGAACGACGACGCCGACGTCTCCGATCTTGAGCCCGCGCTCGAGGGGTCGATGAGACGAAAGGCTGCCGGGGGTGCTGCTAGCGCTGGGCTCGGGGGTCCAGAGGGGGTAGCCGCGAGACGAGGAGACATGCTTTGCGTAGACGTCCTGGGGCGACCTGACGACGACCATGGTTGTGGTTTGGTGACGGCAAAGTGCAGGTGCGATGGAGGCGAGGAGAAAGACGCCCTGTCGGCCAATGGTGGAGGATGCTTTTATAATCAAAGGTTTCCGCGTTGACGGAGTTGTTGGGTAACGCCGGCTAAGCCGATGCTTGGTCACTCGCGACCGTCCGGTTAGTCATAACGATCCCATCCCGGCGGAGCTCTCGACAAGCGAAGGAATGTGCTCCGATTATTGAAAAAAGAGACAAAGCTATGTAGCAATGCAAGTAAAGTCTAGTACATTAATCGAGTGGCAGTATTCGCGTGCAATAAAGAGCGTGGTCAGATGTGGTTTCTGATTAGTCCGAGTCCATCGGAGCACATATCTGGTTGCGTCGGGTCCAGGTGAGTAGCGTAGTATTTGGAGTGCGAGAACGCTCCACGTAGCGAACCGAGAGTCAGACAAGGGTGGCGACCACCAGGACAGCAAGCCACGAAACCGTCGTCGGCCACTTCGTATTACCAATACGGCGTCCGCCATTTCCGATCTCCGAGACCAAGGCCTGCGGACACAGCCTCGTGCCTCGCAGTGATGTCACTGGGAGGAGTACCTGCGCAAACAATACCGTAGTTAGGAGAGAGCCCGATCACGCATTAGCGATCATACCTTGGGCATGCCTCCTTGCGATTGGACTACAACACCCCCGTGGTCGTCCGCCATGTATGCACGACAGGTCAACGCGTCCACGAGCGGCTGCCTGGCCTTGAACACCGGATGCGTCACGTTCCATTGTACAGGGTTCGTCTGTTTGCTACCAACGTTGGTCAGGAGTGCCAACAGGGGCGGTTTCGAAACGACGAGCGTGCTTGAAGAGTTGGCATCCAAGAATTGCATCTAATCATATCATCCACCGTTTGACTTTGTTCGGAATCGACCAGCAGAACAACTCACTGGCGTCGTCAAAAAATATTTCTCAGAGGTAATCGCTGCCTTCCTAGCTTGGTTCAGCGCTGTGACCGTCATATACAGAGGGTGCTCGGGACTATATCGAGTCTGCCATAATCTATGACCAAGGTGAGCACTGCAATCACGATGTCCATTTGGAAACCTACGCTTCATGATTGCTCGGTGGTTGGCCTCCAGAGAGCCCTTGTTCTTGTCCTGATGCCCCATGAACACATCATTTCGTGACAACGCCATGGCTTACCGTAATAAAGCACCGGGACACCGTCGTGGACAAATGGCCAGACGATGGCATTCGCTCGAAGCTACACTCGGCCAGTCAGTTTTCTTCCTGAACGAGTGTACAGAGTGGCTCATACCGCAGGATCGCTTGTCAGCGAATTGAAACGGGATTGATCATGGTTTTCCAAGAATGAACCTGTCATGAAGGCCCCGCTGGTGTATCTATTTTGTGATTGCTGCACGACGTTTTTCAACACGTCAAAGTCGTTGTTTGGTGACACAAACGCGGACACGAGCTCAAACCAGGTAGGATAGTCCAATACAGCGCTCATCACACCTTTCGCGACGTCAATAACACGTTCATCGTCGGCTGTGAAGGTCTTTCAACGCACTTGTATAGGGACTGGTATAATTAACGTCGCCCGAATACACCTTCCAAGGCGGTCAGTCGTCTTCTGCTTGTTCCACACGTCACTCACCTCCCCCAGGGTGAATATGCCCGCTTGAGTCGTAAAGGTGTTCCAAAAGTCTTTGGCAACATGCTTGACTGTGCTCAACCTCAGCCCGTCCACTCCGAAATCCTGGATCACGTTGCTGATCCAGCTGTTCAGTGTCCCGACGACCTCTGCATTTTCTGTATCCACGTCTGCCCATGGCATCTCCTCGTTTCCCAACCAACACTGCTCGACCTCGGTTTGATTGTTGTAATCCGTGATCCAGCAGGGCGGATGAAAATCAGAGACATCAGCAAAGGGGTTGACGTTCGTGGTATTCGTCACAGGCTTGGTTGTGTTAGTCATGGCAAGTTCTACGGCAGTGACGTTGAAAAGGCTGGGAGACACCATGTGATTGACGACAACGTCGATCATGAGGTACATCCCCCGTGCGTGAAGAGAGTCGCTCAGGTTCTTTAGGTCGTTGACCGTGCCAAAGTGAGCGTTGAGTGAGGTCAGATCCTGGGGCCAATAGCTGGTCGGACATCAACACACCGAGTTTCGAGGGGGAACGAGCGACGCTGCAAACGCACCCGTGATAAGCCTCGCCCATCGGGGTTTGACCGTCAACGTTGGCAAACGGTGGCGAGATCCAGATAGCATCGAAACCCATGTCTTGGATGTAATCGAGATGATCGATGATACCTCTCCATGTTCCACCACAGTACTGGAGGGCAGAGGTATCACATGGTACATTATATGCAGTGCCGTTGCTAATATCCTGCAGAGCGAACCTATCCGTCATGACCTAGGACGCCGTTAGGTGCATTGCCACACTCGGGAAAAAAATATATCTATCGTCACCTGGTAAATCGAGCGTGACCTCCAACGCTGCGCATCGGCAGCCAGCGATTTCAAGGACAAAAAACCAACGCAAGTCGATAGAAAGAGCAGAAAGGAGAGCATTGCTGACAGAGATTGGAATCCGGTCCAAGCTCTAAGTCAACACGGTAGACTGGGCGGATCCTTCTAGCGGAGTGGCATGCGCAGGCTTGATGGTGGACCAGTCCCAAACGTCTGCGACCGCGTTCCGGAATGCCGTATGCCGTCGTCGGCAAGTTGCCGCAACAATTTTCTTGGAGCATCAAACGCTTCTAGCGACGCGTCAACGTCACGTGTTACGAAAGTCACTCCACCTGCGACTAACTCTTTATGACGCCCCGGAGTGTCGAAGAAATCATCTTTAAACTCGGACAAGTTATCCCGGTGTACAGCCTTTGAATAACAGCCCTGAAAAGCAAGCCTACCTCCCTGCAGAGTGCAACCCGAGCGACAGGAAAAAGTACAGGGTAACTCTGCGATCATCCAAATTCGAGTGACAGCCTGTGTCAGGCTATGTACAACAACGGTTGGATGGAATCCTCGGTTATCGAATAAACGATCTCTGAGAGTGCCAACGAAGATGAGATAGATGTCCTCCCATTCCGATAAGGCATTGTTTGGGATTAGCACAGAGAGCTCGGGACCGATCCAGGTGTGAGGACATGATGAACCTGCGCCAACTCTGCGGGCTTCGCTTGGCTTAGCACTTACGTAAACATTACCGACTTGCAAGAGCGTGAAAACTTTCACGGGATGACCCGAGAATCAAGCACCATGAACGAGGTCCTTCGAACCGCTCGAAGTTTGCCTCTGCGCGCCACGGTCGGCATTCTTGCACTCGGTCTTTCAGGCTTGTATTTCTTTCAATCTTATCGTTCGCAACGGACGTTCAAACTCGCTGCGAAACGCGAGCGCGTTCTGGTCCTCGGGGCGACGAGCGGCGTGGGGCGGACATTGGCTCACAAGTATGCTTCCCGTGGTGCTTTCGTGTGCGTGGTGGGCCGGCGACAGTCCAAACTCGATGAGGTAGTGCAGGAATGCGAGCACTTTTCCCAGCATGCAGGATTCCAAGATCGCGTTCTGGGCCTCAGAGGTGATTGGGGGAATCCACAAGACATGGTTCAGTTGCGCGAAACGTTGAATACAGGTCGGTCGTGGTCTCAGAGAGATACCGTAATAGGCGCTCATACTTTTTTTAGCGTGGGAGGGACTCGACACGCTCATCCTCGTTGCGGGCGTCTCTGCTCTCCAGCCGCTCATGTCGGTCGCAGGCGTGGACATGTCCACGTCAGGCATCACGGGGCCCCAGGCTAGTCCAGAGGGCATCCATCACGCCGTGAATGTCGCGACGGCCGCAGTCAACGGTAACTTCATTGGTCCCTACATTGCTGCGATCACATTTGTAAGATGAGGTGCAGTGTCTTGGGAAGTAGTCAGATTGACGTTTGGTCAGATTCCGCTGCTTTCCCACACTTCACCCTCGCCGGCAGTGCTCTTGTTGTCGAGCACAGCGGCCATTATTCCCGCCCCGACACGGTCGCTCTATGCTGCCACAAAGTCGGCATCGCTGCTGCTGTACCAAGCGCTGTCCATCGAACATCCGTCTGTCAACTTTACACTTGTCCTCCCGGGAACCATCGAGGGTGACTTTCGAGCTTCCGCCGTCGACACTCCTCCCGGTGCTTCGGGACCCACCCTTCACGAAGCTGACCCGAATAAATACGGCATGACACGCGCGTCTGTAGCGGACCGATGCATCCGTGCAATTGACATGGCTGAGCGGACAGTGATGATGCCACCGCTTTACAGAGTTGTACATCTTTTGTACTGGGTGTGGCCGACGGTGGTCGAATGGGCGGCGAAAAAGAAATACAACTTCAAGTGAGAGGCTCCGTCTTCCTGTAAATTATGTACAGCACCATATTGCCGTCCGTTGTCACGTGATGCGATCTTATCAGGCCGAGTGAATGCCTGTCTTGCCCGGAAGCGCTTCCATGGTTTCCCCTCCGTTCGTTGTGTTTGGATATGGGTCTCTTATTTTTAGGGTAAGTTTTCGTCTAAGCGTTACGATCAACCGACGACTGCTTTCCGTCCGCAGCCTCCGCCACACGTTATATCCCAAGGTGTGCAACCATCGCGCGCTTGCCATCTGGCCCTCTCATGTCCCGTCTAGTTTCAGGTTTCTTGAAGGGTTACGTCCGACGGTTCGCACAAATGTCGCACGATCACCGAGGAACACCAGAGGTGAGCAGTTTCTCCAACAAGAAAACAAAAAACACCATTCGACTCTCTGGAATGCGACACTGACGCGCTAACGTCCTACCATGGCAATCTGATCTTGTTCGCCGTTCAAGAACCCTGGACGTGTCGTCACGCTGGTCCACAAAGAAGACTGGGACAGGTTTTCTGCGTCCGTATGTGTCATATCCGATCGTCGTCATGTCATCCTTTCTCATCAACACGGACACTGAACAGGATGCGTTTCCGGACGAAGACGTCGTGTGGGGTGAGTATTCGTTCGCGTGTATCTGTCCGAAAGCGTATTCCTGATCGACGGGGGGGGGCGATCGAACAGGCCTTGCTTATACCATAGATCCGGCTTACGTCGCCAAAGTGCGCGATTACTTGGGTGAGTTTCCCTGTCTTCTCGTCTGGGGAATAGTATAACGTCAAGTGACCTATCTGCCTTCTCCCAATTGTACAGACTACCGGGAAAAGGTGTGATTCGCTTACATGGGTTGGGGAAGCCGCCCGTTCCGGGTCTCATCTCACGCAAGAAATCTTGGTTTGTCTACGGCAGGATGGATATACGATGGAAACACTGGATATATATACCATAGACGATGGCGTAGAGAAAGTCGTCATACACGACGTACGTCCACTCATACAATCATCACCTTCCGGCGTTCCTACCGTGGCAGCCAAGTGACCAACCGTTCTTTCACACCAGGCATATGTGCGTGTCCACTTCTATTCGCCATTGGCGTCGGAACGCGCGATAGAGGGTCCAAACCTGACATGACGTCCCCCCGTGCCTCTTAGTGCTACGTCGGCCGACCCGACAATCCTTCCTTCGGTATGCCGAACCTTTTCCCCATCCATTGCGACGCATCCCCAACGGTCATCCAAACAGTTGGCTCTGAGCCTCTTGACGACCTCGCGGCGCACATCTGGCGCTCGGTTGGTCCCTCGGGCAGGAACAAGGTACGTTCCCCTCTCGATTCACTTCCCTTTTTCTTTTCTTTTGGTACCTGGGCCCACGAATCTGGCGACTCACACGGCTCGATCCGCGTGGCACGCAGGATTACCTGTACCAGCTCGCAGACAGCATCCGGGCGCTCGCGCCAGCGTCCCATGATTCCCACCTGTTTGCGCTCGAGGTGGGTTGATCACTTGTCTCGCTTCGTCTGGATGAACACGCTCGTTCTCTTGGCTCGACACTGATTGACGACACCGTGCCTATCTTGCGTCGGTATCAGTCTCGAATCAGACGACTCGACGAGGAGCGAGGGGGGCGGATGTGACGGCCAAGGGGCACGGACGAGAGCCAAGGGAGCCTGGGCGCAGTGACGGGAGGTCGGCTGTGTAACTATCGCGCTCGAGTCAAACGGATTGTAGAGAGAAGCCCCGACATGATCGCCGTCCGTGATGGATGATGAGGTACACCGCCGAAATGGATGTTTCAGAGTCGGACACGTATGCGACGTGAGATGCGCTCATGGTGAGAGGATTGGCTGGTGGCGCCTGGTGAGCACAGGATCCAGTTCCGGGTTTCTCGACGTTTGATCGATGATCGTTGGGCGGTGAACGAGGTGTGTGCATGCTAGTGGGGGGTCCGATCAGTTCTGTTTGAGCAAGTGCAGAATGGGCCGAGCGGAGAGAGCGGAGATGGCGCGCGTTTGTCCGAGTCGTGTAACGACGACTCACGGCGTGGAGTCGTACAGCAAGGAGCCCAAATCGGAGATGAAACGACCTGCGCGAATAGGTGGCAAGGAAGACAAACCTTGCCTTTTTGAACTTGCGCGCAGGCGGAGTTGGCCATGCTGCATCGTTGTTCGGCCAGCCGATTGATTCCAGGTTCGAGGACGCCAAGAGTACCAATACCAAAATTGGGAGGGGACCCTGCCATCGCTCCATCACGGAGATACGTGATGAAGGAGGTACGGATGTGAGAAATGGGGTGGTCCAGTGTCTGGTGAGGAGCTCCGATAAGAGAGATCGGGACAGCATGAACCGCTCGCGCGTGAGAGAGGTCTGATTGGACTACGTTCTGACATTTTGAGCGGCATCCATTGGCCACTCGGCCCGCGCGTGGTCGCCCCCTGGCACTTTTTCAGAATGGCTCCGAGGAAACCTTGAGCCTGCGAAGAGAGGGCATCCGTCCATTCATACAACAAAGAATGTGGCACCGCCCGCGGGCGCTGTTTTTTGCTTATCTGGGGGCAAATTATGACGGAGCGCCTGTCGCAGAGCGAGCCCAGCCCTTATCGATGGGGTGTGGAAGAAGGGACCCCCGGCAGAGAAGGAAAATCCGGACCGAATGAACCCCGTGGTCACTGGTTGCGCCGCTGTGGAGGCGAACAAGGACTGGATGGCTTGATGGAGCCACCAATTCAAATATGCGCCATTGCCAACTTGGAGCGTTTGTATGTAAATGGAATGCGCAAGGTGACAATGGGCTGCCACCTGTATAAGCTTGTTTAATATCTCTATACCGTGCAGCGCTGTTCGGCGGAATGGAAGACCGGTACGATGCGTGGATAGACTTCTTGTGTGCGGTGTGAATTGCGCGCTCGATGGTGAACGTTCCAGCCTCGCTGTCATAATAACAAACAGGACCGGAGGGATCCGAGTTGGGTGACGCTCGGGTCTTGTACCGGAAAAGGGTGCATGGATCCATCCGAGTCACCTGACTTTTTCGGACGTGTTCCTTTACGATGAACGTCCAACGAACTGCATCCCTGTGAATGCAAGGCGGTGGGTGTTCCATTGGTTTCGGTAGAGTCAGTCTTACAGCCTGTGCACAGAATGGTGAATGAACAGGGTAGCGAGTGGAATCGAAACACACCAAAGCCTCCCCGGCGTTCGTTGAGCCCAGCGCTCCGAAAGAAACAGGGCACAAACTTAATATTGTGACCTGTGCCCTGGTTCAGAACCGCCCCCAGGGGACATAACGCGCATGCAGAACCGAACAGGCGTCCGAACATGCGCCAGGGGCGATGTCCTTGTTGTCATTCCGTGCAAGGGCATGTTCGCTGCATCAACGTCATCCGCTTACATCCGTGTTAACCGTCCCGGAGCGATGGGGTATATAGCGAGATGAAGTCGAACTGGCCTCGATAACCATAGTTCGAAAGAACAAGCAAGCAAGCAGAATGACCGCCGCTCCATTCGTGGTATTTGGATACGGATCGCTCATATTCAAGGTGGGCATCCCCTGGCTCCATTGTGAGTCGGTCAAACTGACCCGTCGGTCGACAGCCTCCCCCGCATGTGATATCCCAGGGTAGTCTCCACCCCTCACCTCCCTGTACTGCATGTCGTCTCACCCCTGGCCCAGTCCCGGGTTTCTTGAAAGGCTTCGTTCGCCGCTTTGCATTGAAATCGTACGACCACCGGGGGACACCAGAGGTGAGTTTACTCACACTGGTATTCCTGGGACACTCTAGTGATGATCTCCCCCAATCGCCAGAATCCCGGACGTGTGGTGACAATCATTCACAAAGAAGAGTGGGAACGGATAGATTCATCTGTACGTGTCGAATTCCCGCCCTCTCAGCAAAGTAAAGGTGTTGATCAAGCGTGCATCTAGGACACGCTTCCACCAGAGGACATTGTATGGGGTGTGTATATTTCCCTTGCTTTAATTGTGATGCATGACGGGCTGATCATGGCGGGCAATAGGTGTCGCACTTACCATAGACCCTGCGCACGTCGACGAAGTTCGCGGTTATCTAAGTGCGTTCTGCTCTCATTTTGCAAATGACTAGCTAAATCGGCGGTATAGCCAATCGAGAGACGGTATGGTTACCGTCCTTCTCTGCTTGGATTAGGGGCTCACTTAGCATTCATGAGGACAGGACTACACAGTCGAAACGCTGAACGTGTACACCAAGGAAAACGGCGTCGAAAAGGTTGTTATACCCGATGCATGTGTACGTTTCATCTTTCTTTCCTTTAGAGTCTGAGTGTGTGATAACATCGCGTCCTGCAGTGCTTTGTCAGCCGACCCGACAATCCATCCTTTGGTATGTCCGACCACGCCTTCCCTTTACAGAACCAAGTCGATAACTTTTTGACACTCTACCCACAGTTCGTTCTGAACCCCTTGATTCTCTCGCACTGCTTATCTGGCGCTCCGTTGGCCCCTCGGGTCGCAACAAGGCACGTGCCCTCCCCATTCTCTGGTCCACCCCGTCTTATGATGACATCATGGTCTGGATGTCACAGGACTACCTTTACCAACTCGCGGAGAGCATGCGTGCGCTTGCGCCCGCGTCACACGATACTCATTTGTTTACGCTCGAGGTGGGTACTCGTTTCCCCCTCGTCGCTAAATGGGCCAATGGAGATACTGACGCGTCCTGTGTTTTATTTCAGAACAAAATCAGGCAGCTCGATAGGGAACGTGGGGAGAACGTCCTGTGCTACTGACAGATACCCTTGACCCGGGGAGGCATGGCGGAGCACATGTTCGAGATTTCAGATGTGGTAGGGTTTGGGTCATGATAGTGAATTGGGTTTGTACGGTGGCGGTTTGGCGCGGAGCAGCGACCAATATACCAACACGATTAGTCGATAACATAATCTGCATGTGTATGTGTTAGTGCATTTCAGTTTCATTCTACAGTATTTGGTCTAGGTCTGCTCATGACACCGCGACTATGGCAGTGCGTGATTGCTTTATACTACATCGTGCCACCTCATCGCTAGTTGTTCGCTCTCGCAAGGCTTCAAGTCGTCAGTTAGATTTGTCAAGAAACAGGCATGTGCGACGTGTTTTAATTTGGAGTCACTTCGCGAGTGATTCCACCCCAACACACTGCATGCCCACCCCGTTTTCCTTTGACAGCGCGTCGTCCTTGTCCTTCGGCTCTCGTTGTCAGTCTGACGGTTGTTCGTCCGTCATCATCACCATCTTACTTGCAGAGCCGGGAACACAAAGCTCATATATTTCTTACGCTCCCTCGAGGTACTGCGGCGCATTTTCGCAATTTGAAGCGCATACATAAAGGTCCTGGTCTCCGAGCGAATTCGATTCGCCGTTCTAGCGCAACCTTCTCTCTCTCTTCCGCTTTTCAAGCACCCGCAATGTGGTTTATCCCCGCGTTGCCTCTTTTCAGTCTACTTCTGTCCCTTGCTCGACCCACCTCCGGTCTTGGCTCGTCATGCACGGCTCCCCTAGGTGATGGTGCTGCGTCGCCCGCGGACCCGTACTGGCTCGAAACAATCCAGCACCAGGGGTCGGCCCCGTTCCATCCCAACCCAGATTCATATCAAGTCTTTCGCAATGTAAAGGATTTTGGAGCAAAGGGCGATGGCATCACCGACGATACGGCTGCGATCAAGTTGGTCCACGACGGTCTCTCGCCTGAGCTGACACTCACGTTCCCGTGCCCAGCTTAGCCATCTCGTCTGGTGGTCGCTGCGGCGGCGGAGGGGGGTGCGATTCGTCGACGTAGGTGGCCTCGTCTCCAATCGCGATTGGGGACTCAATGCATGCCTGTAAGCGTCTCACCTGCGATCGTGTATTTCCCTCAGAGGTAAGCAGGCCGTATTCGATTAGTATTCGCGCTCAGGCCCCACTGACCCATGATAAGCACTTATCGCGTCTCGTCGCCTATCGAAACCTACTACTATACCCAGCTGATTGGCGATGCAAAGAATTCTCCGACGCTACTCGCAAGCCCGGGCTTTCGGGGGATCGCTGTCATTGGTTCGTGTCGTCGCGTTTCCTCGCGAAACGGGATCTGAAGGCGACGCAGACGCCGACCCTTATATCCCCGGTGGGTGGGGTGCCCAGTGGTTTACGAATCAAAACAACTTGTATGGAGTGCTAGGTCGCCTTGCGGCGCCGGTGTGCTGAGATCGCGTTTAAATGCAGTTTCCGCTCTGTGCGGAACTTGATCATCGATCTGCGGAACGTTCCACCCGGGCAGCAGGCGACGGGTTTACATTGGCAGGTGGCCCAGGCGACCTCCCTCATCAATATCGTGGTTGAAATGTCCACCGCGCCTTGCACTAGCCACAGAGGTGAGAAAGCGACCAACCGTTTCCCGGGGTGAACCTACATTTTTATGGCAGGGATATTCATGGAGAACGGAAGGTGAGTGTTCATTATCCGTGTGTCGTCTTACGATATTCAACCCGCTCGCATATTGTTAGCGGTGGTTTCATGGGAGGCGAGTGGCCATCGTCATAATATAATACCATTGCTTACATCCCTGCCAGACCTTGTCTTCAATGGGGGTAATCGGCAATCTTCAGTCAGTGGGATACGATAACGAGCTTTCCTTCAGGAGACGTGGGTATCGTTGTAGGAAACCAACAATTTACAGTTCGCAATCTTACGGTTAACAATGCCAACATCGGTGTGTGAACACCTATGATGGCTGTAAGTTGCAACTTACTCGGTTCCTCCTAGCCATTTCGGGTATCTGGAATTGGGGTCCGTTATGTCACTGTCGGCAGTGGGATCTCTTTTTTGATAATCCTGCCAGGATTTACATTTCAAGGCGTCATTATCAACAACTGCCGCGTAAGTGAATGAGAGGTAGCTGCGTTGCAATGGGGAACTCGGATTTATCATCATTTACAGGCCGGGTTTGACTTGGCTGTTGGTGGAAGCACGGTAGCGAACCAGGCGAGCTGGTTTCGCACGAATATATTTATTGGTTGTTCACTAGATATCTTCAGGGCGTTGGTTCCGAAGCCATCATTGATGCGGTTGTCGCCAACACGCCCATATTCATCCGGTCCTCTGCTGCTAGTAACGGGAACCTTCCGTACTCCTTGGTTCTCAACAATATCAAGCTGACAAACGTTCCGATCGCAATTGGCGTCGCTAACGGGGCCACTGTCCTCGCAGGAGGTACCATAACTATTGGATCGTGGGCACAAGGAAACGTGTACTCTGGGACTGGAGCTCAGAAAACCTGGGTGCAGGGCAGCATTCCCTCACCCATCAAACCCCCGATGCTCCTCGATACCTCTGGACGAGTCTTTGGAAAGGCGCATCCCCAGTACGTAGACTATGCGACGAGTCAGATCGTTAGCGTAAAAAGTCAAGGTGCCAAGGGTGACGGAAAGAGTGATGACACCGCTACGATTCAGAATGTCTTCAACGAGGTATCGTATTCGCGCGTGCCGACACCGGAGTTATCTACTCACCACGTTTTGCCCCAGTATGCTGGATGCAAGATTATTTTCTTCGACGCGGGCGTATACCATGTCACGGACACGATCACCATCCCTGCGGGCACTCAGATTGTCGGAGAAGCATGGTCCGTTATCCTCGGTGGGGGCAGCAATTTCCAGTCTCAGACAAACCCGCGCGTCGTCGTGCAAGCGGGCACCGCTGGCTCCGTAGGCGTTCTGGAGATCAGTGACATTGTCTTTGCGACGGCAGGCCCAGGTGCGTAGCCGGTCGCTTGT